>CM074953.1:22187568-22215436 GCA_037577455.1 Pangasius macronema | reverse complement strand
CATTTATTTCTGTAAAGCTGCTTTGTGACAGTGTCCATTGTTAAAAGCGCTATACAAATAAACTGAACTGAACTGAATTTTGAGAGACAGACATTTTGAGAGCCGGTATCTGATCGCAAACTTGTTTAGCCTTATGTACATTTCGCTGTGGCATGCAACTTTCTAACAACTTGAGCAAACCACTCTTAGAGATCAAGGTTTTAGATATCTCTTGGAACAGAAGTCAACACCAAGGTTTAGAAAATAGCCTAACTAAAATAAATTAATGTTTTGGGTTTTTTTAACATTAGAGGTGTCAAATTATATTATTGGCAGAAAACCTCCATTTTGAAATGATGAAAAAACAGATTTTTTTCCATTATTCTTGGTTGTAACAAGATCTGTTTTTCCAGGCTGCCTCCTGCCTCATGTTTGCTCAATCCCTGGGCAACTTATTATAATATGAATAATAATTATTCAATAATAATGAATAATATTTACATCTTATTTATATTTCACTTTTCAGTAACCAGTTCATTCTTTTCGACTGAGCAAGACGTGAACATGGAAAGAGAGAGAAAATTAAAAGTGGTACAGCACAGGAAAAAAAGACCGTAATGAGGAATGAGGAAGAGAGAAAGAAAATGAAAGACGAAGGCATGCTGTGGGCGTTAATAATTAAGGATGAGGACAGTTAATAAGTGAGATAAATTAATATTTTACTAAGAGAAGGTGTGGAAAGAGGAATTAGTTCTTGATGTATCAATGAAACGTGACTGCAATTATTTCATATTTATTTATTATGTATATTTTTATTTTTTCAGGGTGGAGTGATCTACCAGGAAGTTAAGCCAGTGTTTTATAGAAGTGTCAGATCTGTTTTTCCAGTTCAACAGTATCACCTTTGGAGCAATTATAAGTCCTATTAAATATAATATATAATATAAAAAGCAAAGGGGAAGAATGAGCACCACCCAACACTTCCAAGCGTCAAAAGACAGACAAACAAACGCCAAAGTTTATCTTTATGGTTTATTCAACAGTAATTACACGATATACATAGTGTTTCATTGAAACAAGAGCACTTGTACGACTGGCCATTCATATTCCGAGGACTCCTTTGTTTAAGTACAGCAGTCTAGTTTTAATGTGCGAGAAATGTGCAGCGCAAGTTGCTATGAGCAGCGTGGCCTCTTGTACTCTTAAGGAATTTTTTCCAAATTCAGACTTTCATATCCAGCCATGTGGCAGGGACGAGCTCAACACTGATCTAACATTAGACAGTCCTTTCCCCAAGCAGACCCATCACTGGCAGATATTTATATTTGAAACACTGAGCCAAAAAAGAAAAAGACAAAAAAAAAAAAAAAAAAAAAAGACAAAAAAGGGAAACAAACACACATGTCTGCAATAAAAACAGCATATATATACACTTCATTTGGTATGTACACATATTTACAATATATATATATATAATATATATATATATATAAATATACTAAAATAGATTACATTACACTGATGTTCTTCTATAAATAAGTGTTGGACAATACATTTGAGATGACATGATGTTAGTGACTAGAAGCAGAGTGAGGTTATACTAATGTGTGTGTCAGTGTTTGTGTGTGTGTGTGTGTGTGTGTGTAAACGCTGCACAGAGGCAGCCTAAATTCACTCAGTGGCTCATGACACAACAGTGGACGTGACCATTTTAAATAAATCCTCTTGTCCTTTCCCTATCCTTTTCCACCTTTCTGATTTTTCATTCCCTCCGTCTCAGTCTCCCTCTGGCACACAATCAAAAAACTTTAAGCTGCCGATGGTTAAAGGTGGTTAATACTGAAGATGGAAAAGGTGAAAGCCTCATCTTCTACTTCTCTTGGAAGGTTTTAATGTACTGTCTGTTTACTAATGTGAGATTCAATACATTTTAATTCTTCTCCCAAGTAAATTCTTCTTCAAAGAAATACTTTAGTGCCTTCTAACAGTCAAAAGCACAGCAGTCTTGCCTTTTGAGCAATGAGGTTATAGCTGTAAAATCTCTCAGTTAGGTTTTTCAGTGTGTTGTAGTAAATTCATCCTTCATTCAAAAAAAAAAAAGGTACTAAACTGGTGGATATTTTGGTTCCTTTTGTATTTACCTGGTTAACTGAATGTAGTGTACCTTTACAATGTTAAATTATTGTACCTTGAGGAAAGCAAATGTGCCTGTACAGTACCTTTTTTTTCCTGACAGTGTCTTGTTCGACTACCAGAACCTCAGGTGAAAGACTAAAGAACTTTGTTCATTAGTAAATCTAAGCATGTTGTTTTTTTTTTACTAATATAGTACAGTCAAATGACATTGTAACTCCTAAGATCAAAGCTGACTAGTAAAGACTGAATTGACGACGTTTACATATAGTTCGATTATTAAGTGCTTTTCAATATACAAACCAGTAGGAAAGATTTTTTGGCAAAGGTAAAAAGAGAAGTCGAATACTAGTTGCGACACGGAGCTAGTTGGGTTTCGTTGCAAGTTTGAGTAGCTCAATACTGAGTACTGTGCACTGAGATCAGTAAAGATTTCTGTAATACGTCAGTATTTGAATTACCAGGACTGAAAAAGCAGGAGCTAATATAAAAACTTATCATGGCAACAGAAGTATAAGAGAAAGCACCATCCTTGTGGCCTAACAGCATACTGTACAGAGTTCAGCACATTCTCTCAGAATGGTATGAAGTTCTTTGCTCTGAGCTGGAAGAAGAGCAGGGTTTGTCAGGGTTTGTCAGTTTTGTTCGTGGTTGTAGCAATGAGAACAGGATAAGTGAAAGACTGGACAGCAGCTAGGCACCTCCAGAGACACACGTCCAGCCCACCTGTCACTCACGCTGCCTCTTAGTGACCATTGTCCTGGCCCTTAGCATTGTGGACCCAGTCCAGGATGATCAGACTCATGGAACCGAACATGACAACGAATCCACTGGCCAGGAACAGGATTGCCTGCAGGACACACAAAAGGACATGACCTTTAAATAACCTAAATACAAGATTAAGCGTTTTTAAAATTTACATTAATTATTTTTAATAGTGCTAAAAGAATTTGAAGCAGCTTGTTCAGCTTTTCTGCTTGATTTTGTGAACACCCGACCCTCACACTTTTAGGATAATTGAAGCCATTTCAAACAGAACTTAATCTTAGTTCATTGATATGACAAGACTTTCTTACCCATATCTTCTGCATAGAGTTCATGGGCTCCTTCTTTACCAGCTTGAGGTAGAAAGCAGACGGCAGGATGAAGATCAGCATAGCGGCAGCAGAAGCACCTTAAAAAGAAAAAAAAAATCTTACACATGACACATTTGTTGACTATTTTATTGTTGACTAAATTCTCTAGTATTTCCTGCACAGTTGTGCTGTGACTGTTGACCTACCAATGAATCCAAAGATATCCCTAATGGTGGGGACGAAGATGACGAGAACGTTGACTCCAGCCAACAAAGCCACAGTGATGATGATGTGGCGGATCCAGCTGAAATCTTTAGAGGCGCCTAACAGATGATTCACCGAGGTACGGATCTGTTATGGCCGAGACAAAAAAAAGAGTTCTTCATTTTCAGATTTCTAATTCAGAGTCTATTGTAACAACAGGTTTGCAGTGCTCTAGGAACACGCTAGTAAGATTTAAGATCATACAACAGTTGTACTCACAGGAAAGAGGACAACAGGGACAGTAAGAGTGACAGCAACCAGCACAGCCAGGCGTACAATCAGCAACACCACATCGAATTTGAACACGTTCGAGTATGTGCGTAGAAGTTCAGGGTCAACCGCATCTAGAAAATACAAACACGTTTCATTATTAGATGATCGGCACCCATCCTGGCACTGTTGCTCCTAAAAAAAGAGAAAAGTCAGACAATTTTTTTAAAATGAGGGGTAAAAAAAGTCCTCGCTTGTGTAACATTTCCAATCTTTCCAAGAACATCAGCAAACACACGAAGCTATTTTCCTGCCAAGACAAACAGCACAGAGGCCAGATGTCAGGGCTTGTATCTTTCTCAAGCCTTACGCAAGAACTACCGGAACTGAGGTGAGGTGGGTATTAATTTACAATCCATTCTCACATGTTATTTTTTCATGTGAGAATCTGTGTGTCAGGATTTGAAAAATTTGCCAGCTCTGCAGGATTTATGAAAGTGTGCTTACCGTAGAAGGTCAGGTATCCAAACAGAGCAGCGAGCAGATACATGATGAACATGGACAGGAAAGACACATTCGCCACATTCTGCATCTTTTTCCGGGAACGACTGAGGAAAAATAATGAGACTTGATGAGATTTTGCTACAGTTTTAACCAACATCTCAGTGTATCTTCTGTCTTCCAACTGGACTTTAAAATGTCAAAGCTTCAAACTTACTCTTTGAGCTCCTCGTACATGGGCAAAATGGCCGGGTGGCACACAAAGGCAAAGGTGAGAATAGGCACGGCATACACAGTCTGAAGAGAGGAGGGACAAAATGATAGTTATACACCAAGAAATCACACTGAAGGCACCCTGCAGAGAAACCCTGCAGTAATAGCCAGTATCTTCTGTATCTGTACCTGTGAGTTGAAGACAAAGTATTTGGGTCTGCAAGAATCCTCGTTATAGGGGGTGGCCGTGGTGTTGGGATGTGCGGTCGTGCCGTTTGATGTCATGTTGACGAAATCGGCGATAAGAGAGCAGGGGATCTGGAACTTCTTGTAGATCACCTGAAGAAAAAAAAATCAGGTGTTTATCTTGTTCTCATGAGATGAGTGGAACCATGGCAATAAATAATTATAAATAACAGCAAATCACATCTGCTTACCACAATTAGGAAGAAGACCATGCACAACAATGAGAAGCCACTTGTGTAGCCAAGATAGCCTGTGGTAAAGAAGAAATACAAAATTAGCTTCCTTCTGTCTGCCTTAACCCGGCTCTGGACTTCCCTTTCAGTCTGTTTGCTTTCTTTCTTTCTTTCTTTTTGCTGGAGAGACACTCACCCAGATTTTTAAGCAGTGAAAGCGGCAAAATAATGAGGACAGTAACAAGCAACACCAGGTAGTCTCCGTTAGTGTACCATACCCTAAAAAAAAAAAAAAAAAGTTACAAACATTAAAACATTAACACTGAAGGAGAATTTAGATGTCAATACAAAACTCATTACAATTACACTTATTATTATTATTATTATTATTACTACTATTATTACACAGGATGAACCCTACTCTGCAAGCTGAATATTATTTTTCACAAGATAACGCTCATGCATTAGGTCATCGCACGCTACAGCTCTGTGTGGTACGAGGCTGAGAAAAAGACCCCTTTGATCAGGGCCATCTCGAAATACGAAATACATCTCGTCCTAGCTGAGACTACAATGAAACACTTCACCACTCAAAAGACACTTAGACAATCAGACAGACACTTCAGGCAGACATCTACACTGAAACTACACATGCATATATGAAGAAAACGCTTGAAGAGCATAGATTAATTCATTTGAAAATAGTATCAAAGTATCTTACTCTTCTTCTCCTATAAACGCTTTGATGACTATTGGCAATTCGTACTTCACGATGTAGAGGTAGCTGGACATGGCTGGAGACGAAAGAGAGATGTTAGAACATGTTTACCTCCTTAATCGAATTCTTTCCATTGATACACTAGTGTACAAACTCACTAAATGCTTCTTGAGATGTGTAATATAATTTGTCCCACATTACAAAAGCTGTTGAATCCTGCATGAATTGTCAACTCACCTCCAAAGTTCTGCATGGTGATGGAGCACGATGCTGCGAGCTTGCCTGGCAAGCCGAAAGCCTTGTAGCCCAACTGCTCATAGACCAAAGAACCTCCTTCATTAGCGGTCTTGAGCAGCAAGTGTACAGAGTAGAGGGAAAATATGGACACAGCTACCAGCAGGATTCTGCAAAACAGACCGGAGAAAAGCGAATAATTATTAAGCATACTCGTGTAACTGCTGTCATGGTTTGCCAAAGGAAGCTGTTTTCTACTGTAAAGCAGTTCTTTAGGTTACATTGGCTAAAATTCAGACTATTCAACATTTCCGGGAGGCTTGATGAGCAGACGCAGGGGTTTTAATGCTGTATTGTTTATGCAGCATTTATAATGAATGAAGAGGAAGACAAGAGCTCCATCCTAACAAACCAGCCATACAACTACAGAACTGTCTGATCTCATCACGTCGTTCCCATGATTTAAATATGTACTGCATCTAACATGACATAGACACACACTGAGATTTGATTAGATTTTATATGTCCACATGAACTTAGCAAGCTTACATACAGACATGTACTGTGATCCCGCATTTATATTTAAAACACATACGGATCTGATCTTAAAACTGGGAAAGTATGCAGTTCCCATTCCTGTCACCTGTATACTAAGTTATAATCAGAGTTATGCTCTGTATAGAGGAAGTGGTCACTGC
This sequence comes from Pangasius macronema, assembly GCA_037577455.1. Lineage (NCBI taxonomy): Eukaryota > Metazoa > Chordata > Actinopteri > Siluriformes > Pangasiidae > Pangasius > Pangasius macronema. The sequence continues at coordinate 22,208,991 of CM074953.1, read as the reverse complement.
CAAAACAACCAAAACAAACGAAACAAACCAACAAACAAATGAAAAAACAGGAAGTGGAAACATAGCACACACATGACCTAACTGTCCCTCACACTGTATCTACACTGGCTGCCTGCAGAGGTATGAATGTGCTTGCTAAGAGGCTCGGCTTGCTTGTGAGCAACTTGCAGTGTAAATCCAGAGCTTTCACACACTCTCCTACTCTCAAATTCAAACTTGCACAAATCATGTCTGTTTGTAAACACGTATTAAGTATGGAAGAGTGCTGATTAGCCCTGAAACTCGGGCAAACCTCAGCCCGAATTAACATGAGGTAGTGTAGAAAGAAGAGCATTATTTATCCTAAAAAGTTTGTGTAAAATATTTCTGTACGTTCTGCCAGGAACTTAGCTGATTTACTGGTTTGGTAAGAGTTTTGTTCCAATTAAAATGACTTGATTGCTAAAGCTGGTCCTAATAACAGGCTGATTTGGTCAGTGATGCTTCATAGCCATAAGCCTCTGGTCGATGTACCTAATGTACCCTGGAGGACTATAAACCAACACCATCAATATCGCATGATACTCACACAAACAGGGCGATGCCCGTGTTGGCCATGGCGTAGGATAAGCCGAGTATCCCGCTGCCCATGATAGCATTGCCCAGGTTGAACACGGACATCCCAAACGAAGCCGTGCCAGGGTTCTAGAGGAAGAACAGAAGAAGGCACAGATTAAATCTCTCACATTTCCAGTATGCACTTGCATTCCTCACACCTTTCCTATTTAGTGTAAGTGAATCATTCAACGGTTCATGACTCACTGACATTATCTGCTTTAACAGAACTGCATGAACAATAAGCTGGGGTTAGAAATTCCAAACATGTTTCAGATGGTGCTACTCTTACACTATACGGCCAAAAGTTTGTGGACACTTTTGTGACCATCACACCCATATGTGCTTGTTGAACATCTCATTCCAGATTTATTCCCCCTGTGTTTGCTGTTATAATAAGCTCCACTCTTCTGGGAAGCTTTCCACTAGATGTTGGAGCGTGGCTGTGGGGATTTGTGTTCATTCAGCTACAAGAGCATTAGTGAGATCAGGTACTGATGTTGGTGAGGAGGTCTGGGGTTCAGTCACTATACAGCATACAGAGACATTTTATACACCTGTGTGCTTCCAACTTTGTGAAACAGTTTGGAGAAGGAACACATTTTGGTGTAATGGTCAGGTGTCCACAAACCTTCGGCCTTATAGTGGATCTGATACCGGTACTCACATATGTGTATTCGACTTCATATTTCTTCTTTCCTTGGGTGTAACCTGGGAGGAAGTTCTGGCTTTCAGCATCCACATCGCCGTATTGACTGCAATTTAAGGAAAGCATACATATTTAATTTTACACTGTATAATAATAATAATAATATGTGAATTTTAATGAGTAACAGCAGGTAGTGTAGGCGGTACCTGCTCAGCGGCACTTTCTTGGTGGGAAAGTCGCTGCTGTTGGTACTGGAGTTGCTGTCTTCATCTCGTGAAATGTTAAAGCGGCTCATCTCTGCTGTTCCAGGATTAATGTTCATTGTGCAGAACCTATCACACACACACACAAGAAACACAAGAAACACACTCAGTGATTTTGAATGAGCAACACCACCCCAGTGAGTGTGACCTGCGCAGAGCAGTGTTTCGGGTTGATCACGTGATCTCCAGCCGGAAAAGGGGGGGCGGGGGGCGGTGACTCACCGACAGCGCGCGCTCGCGAGCAGTGGAAATTTCCAACCGGCATCTTCAGCCTGTCTGTGAATAAAGACCGGCGTGTTCCCTAAACACCGCCATGAGTCACAATACAGCACACTGCGCCAGAGTATCACCAGCTACCGGCGTGTATACTCGGAGAATAATCTGTATGCGTATTTATATATGAATATGATAAATATCATATCATATCTCTGTACAGAGAGAGAGACAGGAATGCAGTTTAATAGTAATGATTGAACACCTTTAAGAGATTCAGGGTACGCAATGAAAATACTACCACTACTCATATACATTATTATTATTATTACTATTAAGGACAGAAGCTTATTTACAGAGCGTAAGAATTAAAGGAAACAAGGCCACGTGCATCCGTTTTTTTTTTTTTTTTTTTTTTTTTTTTTTTTGCGCAAGACGTCCATTTCCCGTCACCCAGCCCTCATCCCCACCCAGACGGACAGACAGGCTGATGAAACTCATACATCAGATGAACACTGCTACAGTTATCCTGTACATCCCCTCCTCTTCCTCCCCACATTACTGCTGCTTATTTTTTTTATAAATAAACGCATCTTTAGGTATTTATTAGCTGCTGGGTCACGTGACCGCGGCAGACAGTCGTATAGAGCTGATTGTACATTTCCATCCTGTCCTCAGCTGTGGATATGAAGGACACCAACAATGCTGGAGTAATATATATATTATTATATATTATTATACATTATAATTATATATATATATATATATTATATATAATATATTATATATATTAAGCTAATTTTGTATTTCCTCTGTTTGCACACAATAAATGTATTTCACTGCATGTACGAAACAGCTATTCATAAAGATAATATATATATAAATAATAAATATTTAAATAAATAATCTTACCTCTGAAACAAAAATTCCCTTTCTTCAGGTTGTTCCTTTGCGCGGTTTTTAAACCACTTCCTCTTTTCTTTCTTTTTTTTTTTTTTACTACAAAATTGTAATGGTTGAGGACGAATAGAAAAAGAGTCGAATACGAAAACACACACAATAAAACAGCTAATGATAAATAATAAACTAGAAATAAATATTATAATACTACAATAATACTAAAACCGGTTTAAACGGACAAAGCGCTGGAGCTGTATTTCCCAGAGATGCGTGTCCTCGAATAAGCAATGCCGCCGGATGCTGTGAGCTTATATGGGCTGAATTGCATCAGCTTTTCACACACACACACACACACACACATAGAGAGAGAGAGAGAGAGAGAGAGAGAGAAAGAGAGAGGCGAGGCGAGGTGTAATGACGTGGTTTGTATACAAACACTAGGCTACAGTGCACTATAGGCTCTGCAATAATATTACATTTAAGAAGGAATATTGTACTAAAAACACGAGACAAGCTGTAATCAGAACTTTCTACCCTTGTCAAATTTTAAAATAAATTAAATCACATCACCTTAAATCACATCATAATCATATTTGATAACAGCACTATAAAATATAGGCTATTAAAACAGCTGATTTAAAATGTCCTCTCCCCCAACCCCCAGAGTGAAAGAAATACACTTCAAAATCTTAAATGAAATATATCCTTCGTATAAATTCCTACATCAAACATTTAAATCTAATGTAACTGCTCTTCTGAAGATACAGAACATCTACATTTTTTCCTCAAAGTGCCTTCTGGAGAACTGTACACGATGGACTGATAGATAAGATGTGACTGCTGATACTTTTATTTTCACCTCACAGAACATAATGTATGGTAATGTTGTAATGTATGTTGTTAATCATATTTTGCACTCAATAACTTAACAAAAAAAAAAATAATAGCAGGTTCTAGGTTGAAAATGGTGTAGCATCGCCACCATTATCCACTGACCATTTACCCATCCCAACTCAGCCGCTCTAATAGGTCTAATTTGTTTCTATACAAAATGATAGTAGTAGTAGTACTAGTAGTAGTAGTAGTCCCAGCTCTCTTACCCCTGTTCTCCCATAACCATGGCCAAACCACATGCAACTCACTGTCCAAGGTATTTAAAGACTACCATGAGTAGACACTGCAAAGAAATGACATCATAGCGAGTCAAAATGAATGAAAAGTGTCTTGAATAGAGTCAAATTTATCTCCTATTTTCTACGATATGATTTCAGTCACCCAAATGTAAGATCATTCATTTCTAGACATTGTTACTCAATTTTCAAGCATTGGATTTGTCTTAATCTATTGTCAAAATTATTTTGCTTATTTTCAAATGTATATTTCTAGAAGGAAGCAAAATAATCTGCCAATAAAACAAGATAAATATTAGATATCTTTTCTTTTTGAGATACACTGTATGGCCAAAAGTATGTGGACACCTGACCGTCACACCCATATGTGGTTTTTCTCCAAACTGTTGGCACAAAGTCGGACGCACACAACTGTGTAGATTGTCTTTGTGTGCTATATTAGTAAGATTTCACTTCGCTGGAACTAAGAGGCCCAAACATGTTCCAGCATGACAACGCCCCTGTGTATAAGGATTAGACATCTGTTTACAGTCATCCAGCCTTCATCCCCACCCAGAAGGACAGGATGATGAAACTCAAACATCTCAAATTATCATTGGTACAATTATTCCATACATTCCTATTTATTTATTTATTTACTGTACATGTGTAATCTGCTTGGTCATGGACCGCATCTATTTGGCAATGCTCTTGTGGCTGAATGGAAAAATTACCCCACATCAGTTCTCCAAAATCTAGTGGAAAGCCTTCTCAAAAGAGTGGAGGTTATTAGAACAGCATAGAGGGAACCAACTCCATATTAATGCCCATGGTTTTGGAAAGGGATGTTCAGCAAACACATCTGGTTTTGTTGGGCAGGGCTCCACATACTGTACTTTTGTCCATGTAGCGTATCTTCGCTTGCTAAGATGCACATACTTCATGTACTCGTACTTACTGGCATGTTACAACAGGTTCTCTACATACACTCTAACATGAAAACACTAAGTGCATTAATCGCTACCAAACTGAGGGTTTGCTGTGGCCTGGGTGCACTAGCTCAGGTTTGGTCTGTTTTTCCTTCCCTCAGACATATCATTTGCATGAGTGCCTCCAGACAGAGGCGCATCGTCACTTATCGAGTGGCCCAAATCCATCCTGCTGAAAGTTCTGGGGAACAGAGGGTGAATCTGCTCTGTCTCGCATTAACCCCGGCTTAAGGGCTACCACTGGCTTTGACACACTGCCTCTGTTCTTTTGCCAGCCAAGGCCGCATGGCTCAGAGGACAATAGAAAAATCAGCGAGGGAATGTCTGACCTATTGAACCAGGCCTGGGGCCACAGGATGCACACTGATTCCATAGGTAGACCTAGACCAACACCCACATTTTTCTGGCCCTGTGTGTGTGAAAAAAACAGAATAAACCGTTGTCTCTGCATGTATGGTAGACATTCTCAGTGTAAGAGGTTTAAAACACAGGGTCCCCAGACCAGCCAACTTTTATAACATCTGTGAAACAAGTTAGTTCCTGTTGTCACTTAGATGACAGCAGCTATAGCTAGTTCGTTCCTCACCAGCCTCTCTTCTTCTTTCTCTTGAAGTTAATAAGACAAAAAAAAAATCAGCTTGACATGTTCCAGATAAACCCTAAAGCATGAACTCGTCTATCCTGAAGAGTTTCATGTGTTGGAAAACTTAAAACTTCACTCAAAAATTGCCCATGTTTTGTTAATCTGTCAGATTTTGATAAATCAGACTCGAGAATTCAACAGTACTGTGGTATGAGGATTTGTAAATCATATATGGTGCTCCAATATTCTATAATTATAATTATACAAACCTCACTTATTCATTTGACTTATATAGTATGTATTTCTTCACAAAAGATCGATGTACGACATTTTTACATGGGTGAAAAGGATAATCGACAGGAAACTTTTATTACAGATGAGGCCATACGTTTACATATGCCTTGCAGGATCTGCAAAATGTTAATAATTTAAAAAAATAATAGGGATCATAAAAATTGCATTTTGTTTTTTTTTTAATTAGTTCTGCCCTGAATAAGCTATTTCACATAGCAGGTGTTTCCATCTAGTCCACAAGACTGAATAATAATAACCGAATTTACACAAATGAACCAGTTCAAAAGTTTACATGCGCTTGATTCTTAATACTGTGAGTGTTACCTGATGATCAACGACTGTTTTTTATGTTTTGTGATGGTTGTTCATGAGTCCCTTGTTTGTCCTGAGCAGTTAAACTGCCCACTGTTCTTCAGAGAAATCAGAAAAATCTTTTCACACTGAGGTAACACGATACATTAAACTTTTGAACAGGATGATTGGTGTAAATGATTATTATTTTGTGTTCTTCTTAATGTATTGTGTTGCCTTCTCGAGCATCAGTGAATGTTTGCACCTTTTGTAATAGTTGTGTATGAGTCCTTCAGTTGTCCTCAGTGTGAAAAGATGGATCTCAATATCGTATAGTGACTGTTGGAAAGGGGTCAAATATGAAGAAGATGTTGGACAAGCAGAGAAATACAGGACCTCGACAAAATGCTATTTTTATGATCCCTCTTATTAAAAAAAATTATTAACATTCTGCAAGGCGCATGTAAACTTATGACCCCAGCTGTACTTATGGATTTCAGATATTTTCAAATGTAGCTCTACATTATTCCTTAACATTTCCTAAGATATATGCCTCAGCATAAACGCTGTACATTGTGCTGAATAATATTTAAAGAAACTTTTTTTTCAGGCTCTGACGCGGCAAGGCCATAAAGTACAAGTAAGAGCAGAATGTCTAATGGTTTAGAATTTCAAAGATGCAAAAAAGTGAAACCTGATTAGGTAGTATTGAAAATGAAAAAGAAAATAATATGAAGCAACTCTGTATACTTAATAATTCATCCAGTTCAGAGGTTGGTGAGAGTGTGAATCTCCCACTGTGCTGGACCGGGGGCATCTCATCTTCCCCTGGACCTACTCCTGCTCTCCTATAAAGTTTTTTCTTTTCTTTTTTTTTTTAAATTTCACCCCAACCTTAAACAAATAAGGTACTGGAGACTTATACACTATGAAGCTATGACCTGGGGCATGGGAAGCTTACATTAATACACTAAATTAAATATACACCCAAGAGCTTTCTGAGTACTCACTGGTGTATTTTAACAAATTCCATCTGTAACTTGTCTTATAAAAATGCTGGTCAAGTCAAGAGATTCAGGAGATATAACATTTGTTGTATGAAAAGCTAAAATTAATAAATAAATAAATAGAGTGGATTTTTGCATGTGAAGTTAGACCTTTGATTCTGGAAACTAGTCTATACCAGTGACATTCAGTCGTTTCCATGTGATGTAATGCATTTAAAAGAACAAACTGCTACAACAAAATACTGCATAATACAGGAACTGCATCAAAGGTATTGTGCAATTACTCTGGCCTACTGACGCAAAAATCTTTTTTAGCGTTTTTACCTCAGTACCTAACATGCTCTGTCTTACATGTTGTATCATGTGCTTTCTTACTGCGTATGTAGTTAAATGTTGCTCTGCTTCGAAGGCTCAGTTGAGCTGTAACACCATGAGACTGATATGACTAATGTGCCACATGAGAGGAGGATGTGACTTGTTCACACTGTGAATTCACACAGATTACATCCACAGTGTATATCAGTGTGTTATATGTCTAAGGTGATCAGACATAGTAGCAGTAATGTTCAGAGCAATGTTCACATGCTTATACATCTAACCAAATTACGTATAACCAATTTTCATTTGCTCTGGCTTTTCTGCAAATAGTGACCAGTAGTTTAAAACTGCAATGTGGATTCCAAGAAGCTTGAAGTCAATAAAAAAGGTATACATTATTCCAGCCAGGTTGTTTTATACAGTGTCTAATAAAAGCTAATAGAGGCTTTGAATGTTATACTGTAGGCATAAGCCAGGCTACAACCAGCAAAGAGCCATAATAACTGGTTATCTGTCATAAATGCTTCATCTAAAGGGCTAAACGTAGCTGGTGGGAACAAGACTCTGCATGGGCACATTTTACTATGAAGCTTTAAGGTTTAATCCACTTACTGGTGGGAAAGTAGTTTTAGTGCCACATTCCAGGAACCGTGGACACATGAAGAGATCAGGGCGAGGGAGCTGAGGACACGCCCTCAGATATTCTTCAAAATTTTCCAATAAGAACTTCTGAGATGGATGTCCCGTATCCCGTGTGTATGAACCCACTGACTTTGTGTGCATTAGACTGCCAGGTTCATGATGGACAGTACAGAGTGCTATGGGAGTGAGGGGGGATACGATACAATGAGCCAGTAGAGAGCAGGAAGATTAGGGTGGATCAGATAAAGGCATAATCAGGCCTCCTAGACAGGAGAAAACACTCTACACTCATACACACCTGTCAAATATACTGCACATCTTTTACATCTGATTAGTCCTAAATCTTAAGTCAGTTTTTTAAAAAACCTGGATAGTGTAAAGTGACACTTTATAGGAATCATATAATGTTAATTGTATAATGTTATTCTTTCACTGCCTATGATTCAGACTTTCGGATCCAGTGGCACTAGTACGTGCTTAATTTCCTGTGAAAGGAAATGACATCACTGTTTCATAGATGCTGCCAGACTCAGAACTCAGGGAGGAAAAAAATAACATTCCTTTAGCTTCCTAACTCCGTTTCTCGGAATATCATCACATCATAATTAAAAAATTATGAGGTCCCCGGATACAAGTAGGCAAAGTATATCTTATATAAATCAATAAAAGAACGACAGGTACAGGGAGCACAATACGAACATACTGAGGTAAGTTTTATTAATAACTTCATTAACATCTGAATTTAACACTGCTCCACACAGTTGCATCTTTTCCTATCTTCAAGCAAACGCGATTCATCCCACGATTGGCCCGAATGAGCCGAGTTGAGCTGAGAGTCGAGGAAGTAAACAAAAGAATGACGGACAGAAACAAGCAGGAAACTATAGTCAAATATACATTGCTCAAGGGACGTGTAAAAAATAGCAAATGGAAAACCTGAAACAAAAGCAGATGGGAGCAATGATCATACGTTATTACTGAATCTGAGTGAAGTTGGAAATAATGGTTCAAGCTGCTCAACAAGGGTTGAGGATATCTTGAATATTATCATATTATATCTAGTATTTCATATTATTACAATAGACTACAATAAATCAAAATATAAGATTATTAAACCTATTTCTGAACTTTTTTCCCCACTTATTTCAAGCCCATCTTGTTCTATTGGCAGATAATATTTGTAATTTTTAGCATTTATTTTTAGAAATAAGCAAAATTGTCTGCCAGAGAGATTTAAGATGATTTAAAACTTGAAACTTAATAAAAACATTTAAAAACAGGTTGACCTTAAAATGTGCCCCTATTCAACATATCTTTTGTTTGCTAAGATGTCATTTTTTTGCTGTGTAGAACAATTTGTTCTTTAGTAACACACCTCACCCTTATGGGACCATTTCTACGTTACACACATTCCATAGTGGTGACATGGCACTTCCGCTCCTGAAACTCAGTTTGATATGATAATGTGATGTCAATTGTACCTTAAATATTACCTATTCTCTTGCCCAAACTGACAGGCCCAATGTACATAAGTTGGACAAAAGCTTTGGCATAGAAGGCACAAGTTGAAATCCTTTGTGAATAACCACTCTTTTTATCTTTGGCTCACTTACAGGGGCCTCACTGTGATGCTAGTTCCTTCTGGAGGTTGATGACCTGCTGAGGATTGATATGGCGCTCTTACAGAAACATTTATCAATTGTAGAAGCTTTAGAGTCGCACAGTAACAGTGTGAGTGACCACAGTGGCAAAAAGAAGGTTTCTTGTTCCTGCTTCGCTATTTTCTGTTGGATTGGTAATGAAAGCAACAAGATATATATATTTATATTACAAGGATAAACATAATAAAGAGCAGAAACAGTGCAGGATTTCAAAACTTAGAATGAGAAAAAGCCAACTATGCTGACTGGATAAATAATATCTGGTCACCACGGGTTAGTGTGTGCTCATGTTATGAGCTGGGGTAATCGATAAGGTTTTAATAGACAAAGTTCCCCTTAATTGTGAAATTAATTCCACAGACATCCTCAGTACAGCTGTGCTTCATGAGCATTACTTCAATATTTGTCTACACTATATGACTAAAAGTATGCCTAAAAGTAGACACCTGACCATCACATCCATATGTGGTTCTTCCTCCAAACTGTTTCCACAAAACTGAAAGCGCACAACTGTACAGAATGTCTCTGTATGCTGTAGCTTTACAGTTTCCCTTCACTGGAACTAAGAGGCCCAAACCTGTTCCAGCATGACGATGCCCCTGTGCACNTGGAGTGGAAGAACTCGAGTGTCCTGCACAGAGCCCTGACCTCAACCCCACTGAACACCTTTGTGATGAACTGGAACTGGAGACTCCTTACCCAACATCAGCGCCTGACCTCACTAATGCTACTGTGGCTGAATGAACACAAATCTCCACAGACATGCTCCAACATCTAGTGGAAAGCTTCCCAGAAGAGTGGAGCTTATTATTATTATTATTATTATTATTATTATTATTATTATTATTAACAGCAAAGTGGGGACTAAATCTGGGATGGGATGGTCAGGTGTACACCTAATTTTAGCCATATAGTGTCTAGATGAATGCCTTTATAGTAAGTCGGGTAACATCACCATGCCCAATATAAAAAAATAAATAAACAAACACACTTGTATGTGTTTAAACCAAATACAAAAAAACAGATTAGATAATTTATAATTGCATAATTATATATCCTAGTGTAGTTCCTGTTTTGAACACCAATTAATTATTAATCGTGACCAAAAATAGGTTACATATTAAACAGGTCACACATAAATTCCTTGTAGATGTGATTGAGATATCAGAAAAAGAGGACTCTAGTGTTTCGTAGGCATAAAATCAATTTATTAATCATCATAAACAGCTTACAGTCCATCTCTATCTTGTTTGATTGATAGATCGATATTAAAAGAAAACTTGTATCCTTATTATAATAAGGATTTAACTGGGTGAAGGTTGAAAGTCATGAAATGTAGTGTGCAGTTTTAATTGTTGATTGACAACTTTTAGTGTAACATGATGTTTTTAATATGTCAAATTTACATCTAACAGGCATTTGAAATGAATCCTAAATTATGACTAAAGACAACTGCTACATGGTGACATTATTTCATAAATAACATCGTTTTCACAACACTAAGAATTGCTAAAAAAAAAAAAATGCTAGCGTGCATGTGAGAAAAGACAGGAAAACCAACTAAGAAAGCAATTTCAGCCTAAAAAACATGCACAAGAATACTTTCTCCTGATAGTAACACAGTAGTGACATCCCACAAAGAAATGGCCACATCAGTCAGCAAACAGTGGTTCGTTTGGCTTTTTCATTAGACAGAGACAGCACCGTGTCACTCCACACGCAATGTGGTGGTCCTCTCCATTTATTGATCTATTTCGCCATGTCTTCATTCTTACAAGTTTTTACAGCAGGGCTTCTTCTCGTCCTGAGCTTCATTGGGTGCGGCGTTGGGATTGGACAGTGACACGGCGCCGACTGAGCCACGGCTCACCTCTTTGCTGCTTACTTTCTTGTGAATTTCTGCAAGACAGTTGATCAATTAGCTTCCCAATTTAAGTGTCAGCAGCCACCACAAAATTCCAAGTGCAAAGCCCAAGGATTCCAAGGATAGAAAATTATCAGAAATACGAGACGTAGTATTGACAGTATACAACCTGTTAGGACATTGTTGAAAGCAGCCTCAACGTTGGTTGATTCCAACGCAGAGGTTTCCATGAACAGCAATCCGTTCTTTTCTGGTTATTAAAAAAAAAAAAAAAAAGGTATACCATATTTTCATCGAGTGTCTATTATAACAAGTTAAACAGGTTGTATAACAGGAAAGTAAATCTGAGATAAGCACCTGCAAAGTTTTTTGCATCCTCGGTTGACACAGCTCGTACCGATGCCAAGTCTGACTTGTTACCAACCAGCATGACGACGATTTGGGGATCGGCATGGTCGTAAAGTTCCTTCAGCCAGCGCTCGGCACTCTGGTAGGTCAGCTGTTTTGAAATGTCATAAACTAGTAGCGCTCCAACAGCACCCCGATAATAACTGCAGCAAAAGAAACAGCAGAAAATCAGGAATTCGATTAGAGCACTGTTTCCCAAGCTGCTCCTTGGTGGTTCTCTGAATGGTCATATTGTTGCTCTTTCTCACACCTACATCCCAACACCTACACCAGCTATTCTGTGTCCGTGTTTGCTTGTTTCACTTCTGTCGGCAACTAGGACAGAGCAATAATATGGACCATCAGAGAGTCTCCAAGGACCAGTCTGAGAAACATTGGAAAATTGGAATTTCTAATAAAAAGATCATTTATATGATGGTTTGGTTTAAATTGATTAGATGGATTTAGTTGTTGCTTAAACATAATGTATAATGGCAGATGTTTTCTAATTGGGTTTCAAGTCATCAAGAGAATGAGAAATGGGAACTGGAGAGGTGTAATAAGACAGAATAATTGTCCTGCTCTCTGGGTAGAGGATGGCATTCATCTCCTCCCTGCCAATCAGAGCAACCCTAGCCAATAATGGGCATCTGTAAGCCCCCATGTACCAGGCAGTTAGTTTTCTTGATTGCTTGTTTTAGACGTGGTGGGAGCTTAGAGGGAGCAGAATGATGGGCCATCTGGCAGTTCCATTGGACCAGACTGGGAAACACTGGAGGTTTGCAGTTTTGACTTGAGAGGGTCTTCACTTAGGATCTAAATTTGTTTGGTGGTTCCTCTCTCTTCTGATCTTTTGGATTACACAAATAATTAAGTTTTGGATTCAGCTGTTACATGAAATAAAACCAAGTAGAACCTCTATATTTGGAAGATATTATCTGATTGGGTCTCAAGTTTTCAAGAAAGAGAAACAGGGCATCCCAAGTAGCACAAGTAAGCTTTCATCCTCTGATTAGATTTCAAGTTGGACAGGACTGCAGTGAACCATTTCTCTTCAAGTGTCTCGGAGTATGAAGGCGTCTGGCAAGACATGGGATATACAAGACGTATGACTACTGGCAGATGTACGGCCTTGTTCACATACTCACTTGCGTACCTTTTGTAACACTGGAGGATTAAAAGCTCTTTCTACTAGAGGGCCTCACCGTCCCATCACTGTAATACCTTTTTGACAATGTGTTCTAATTTTGCATAATAACACTGAAGATGGTGAGAGTTGAGATGGCTACGATATACACGTATCTTGAGAAAACGGCAGATACAGTGGCAGTGTTGCCAATGGAGATGGCATATCAGGCCATTAAGCCAATCTCATCACAACAATGTGGAGTGTATTTATGGCTACTACATTTTGAATGTGTTGCGCAGTGTATCTCTTCACATCCTTCCCTGTTGTTTACGTTGGCATTGCACCAGTTGTACGTGTCATATAAATATTTTTTTAGACACGCACATTTGATTTGAATATTGATTGAAGGACATGTGTAGCAGCCACCTTGTGCAAAAGTTAGTAGGTGTTGTGCGACCATGAAGACTGGCTTATGTGGTGAGAACTGGCAGTGGTTGATCTCTGAGAAAATGGCTGTAAATTGACACAACATGAGTATTGAGATTTTGGGACTTTTATGAGGAACTACTATTCCTGGGTATGACACTGCCCTTCTGATGAGCACCGACTGTTCACTTGGTGGAATATTGAACACTAAAATGGACAGTTGGACAACAACTGTGATTACTTACGCCGAGGTGATGGCACGATACCGTTCCAGTCCGGCTGTGTCCCAAATCTGGGCTTTAATAGTGAGGCCATTCAGATCCATAGTCCTCGTACTGAACTCCACACCAATTGTGGTCCTGCTGTCATGGTTGAACTCGTTCTTAGTAAAGCGTGAAAGCAAGTTGCTCTTGCCTACGCCCGATTCCCCTATGAGAACCACTGGGGAAATAAACACAGAGGTGATTATAAAGCCATGACGTTGGAGGCTGCTACAGGTTAAGACCTGTACTATTTAGCAACTGTGGTCAGAAAATCGGTTTAGGTTGGACTGAACTGGGCCCGGTCTAATCTTAAGGTGGGTTGAAGATGTCATGAGTCATTTGAGAGTGAACCATTTGAAATACCTGTTATTATACACTCCCCATAACAATTTAGGATGTTGCAGGTATGTCTATGCAAGTCAGAGATATTTGAAAGTTTCATCACACCCATCAAACAGTCAGTGATTCATGTACATCCTAATACTTGACAAAATAGAGATGAGGCTGTGTGTCTCAAGCTCATCCAATTTCAGTATTAAAAGATTCAGGATTTTCCAGACATACAATATTTGTACTTCTGAAATCAACATTATGAGATAAAGATAGATACTTGCAAACACATTCCTCAAATATTGTAGGAATGGAGAACTATAAAAACTAGCTGTGATCTTGTTTTTAACATAAGAAGACTTGGAAAATAAGGGATTTGCAACTCCTTTGCCAGATTATAGGAAAACCTTGCGCTTTACGAAGTAAGATGGAAGTCAAAAACACTCTGTTCTCCAGTATTCAGTAACCTGTCGTGTGCAAACAACACACCAGTTGCCATGGCAAATCAGATTTGTGACCTTGAAGCATTTTGCAAGGCTTGTGTGGTGTGTGAAGTGAAAAGAAAAAAAAAAAAAACTCCTGTACTGGACAAAAATATCTTACTCTGGCTTCATGAAGGATCGGTTGCATATCTTGCATGCAACTGCACAAAAGTGTAGGCGTTCATGTCAAACTGTTAACTAAACGTGTATTTCTTTCTTGTCGCCACTTCAGCCAACGTTCCTCTCGAATGAATCTCGGTACTTACAATGCGCACAAACCATTTCCTATACGGAGCCCATTTAAGAGGACAGGACACTGGATGACACAAGTATCGCCAGATGGGCAGAAAATTATCATTTGGAAGGATATTAGACAGAGCAGTTATGTTTCGTTTTGAGCTGTTAGTGTTGTTATTAAATTTCTGTGAAGCACAACATGACCAAGAAATTATCCTGATCCCTCACAGTGGTATTTTGAGAATGTTTTCATGTCAAACATAACAGCACGTGATTGAGACGCTGTTTGCTTGGCAGCCGAATCCGATATTGCTTAATACCTGTAACTTTCTGAAGAGTGATCTAATTTTTCTTACAGCCACGCTACAGACAGCCTTCAGTTTCTAAGCCAACAAAACACTGTGTACATTCTGTATGAACAGGAAAAAAATGTATTCATGATTTTTAAAAAAAAGACACACCTTTAAAGACAAAGTTGTAGGCCTCGTCTGATCCCATTCTCAGCCCTCACATTAGTTCCTCTGTCTCAAACTCTGGATAAAGTGCATGAGTCAGGATCCAGAAGAGTCAGGAAGGAAGACAAAACAGAGATGACAAAGCACTCACTCAGCACTGCCAGATGTGGAGGCAAGAAAGAAACGAAGAACCAACGAGGAACACTCCAGCTCTCCGTGTGTTTAGGTGTGAAATTTTACCTGGTAGGACGAGGAAGTAGCCGTGATATTTGGCTTGGCATTTCCGTTGATAAGTAGAACTCCGGTGGTTGGAGATGGGGTGTGACCGAATCGTAAAGCAGGTTGAACGAGTAGGGTGAGCACAGGTGCAGTCACATGAAACTGCCCTCACTGCTGCACCTGCTCAGCCAATGACGCGGCAGGGTGATACTAGAACCGCCCGCTTTTCAGGAAGAGCGAATCCAAGAGCTGGCTCTGTAGAGCAGGAATGCACTGCCTTCAGCTGAAGGGGAGCTTGCCTACATACAAAAGTGTGCACTTCCTTATTAAATAGCGTATGGAAATAGTGATCAGGTCAATTGGGAAGTAACCTCTCTCTCAGTCCAAACAGTCTAAATAGCACATGTTACTGCGTTCGAGTATTTCTCATTAGATCCATGTAGAACTTCTTACAGCCAGGAGAGCAATGCCTACATTTTCATATTTTATTAACATAATCAAATTATTCAAATATGAGGCATGCCAAGCATAAATGTATGGATTGGTGCTATTAAAGGTTTTGGCTTCGGCACGATCCAGCCAGAGAACGTGAACAGTGCGTCAGCGTCTAGAGTGGAGACATTTTCTATCCAATTAACAGCATTTTAAAATTAAAACAATAAAACTGCAGGTAGATTTAAGTTACTGAGCTTGACATTAAACCCAGGTAATTCAATAAGAATGACTAAATAACTACACCAGCTTTGTAAGTAGATGTTAGTGAGCTCCATTGTGCCATCATTTCAATTTGAATTAATAATAATAAAAATTGTGGAATAAAAATTGTGTTTACATGTCACAGGCCCTACTTTAAGAACCAGGGCTCATACTGTCTATAAATTAACCCGATAAAGCTTTTCAGTGTTCATGTTTCGTATTAACATAGTAAAAAAAAAGACAGTGTTATTTACAGCCTAGTTTTGAGTGTGTTAATCACAAAAACAGGACTATCGTGTCCAAGACAACAGCATTACAACAGTTCCTTATATGACGACACATAAGGAAATAATAAAAAAGCCACATTAAAGGAACCTCCTAACAGTCAAACAAAGCACTTACAAAAAAACAAAAAAAACCTGTAAAAATACTTCCTTTTTTCACAGGACTGAGACCTTATTCGACTGGTAAACCTGGTCATTTTTTTTTCTTTTTCATTTTGATTAATTATCCTTCAGAACTGTGAAATTCGCACCGTAAAAGTCTGAAACCATCGTCTTTAGCCAATGGATTGTTTAAGCGGGTTCCAGAAATATCCGAATTATACAGATTTGACTCATTGTTAGAGACTGGTTAAGTATGAATCACCAACAAACAAATACTAAATGAGCAGAGCTCAGATTCTAATGACTGGTTATGACCAATATAGAAATCCAACAAGAAGTCTCCTTTGCCAAAAGGTTAAAATAGATATAACATAAATGCATAAGTACGGAGGCTGACTCTGCTGTGCGATAGGATCTAGTCAGTGAACCTCACTTCCTCCTCATCTTTACTTTTCATTGTACAGAGAGCAGCGCTGTTAGTAACTGACAAAAAAAAAAAGACCTTACTTTTATCACTTTTATCATAATACATAGCCTTGACTTGGCCTAGATTCATTATTTTACAAAGTACATTCCTCTCCCATCAAATGCCCTGATAGTAAAGTTTTATATTAAACAAATTAAAATGGACTGTACTCTTAGGGCTTCAGAGCTACCGCAACACCCAAAACACGTACTTCCTCCCGTTATAGCTGACTTTCTCTTTAGAAAATGTGTTAAATATGGCTTAGCAGCACATTCTGAAGTTTTCAGAACGTTACTAATACTTCCTGGACTTTTTGTGCATTATCTCTTCATCCTAGTCTGGAATGGATGGACCTGTTTTCACCTTGTTAGGAATGTGTGATATGTGATTTTTTAAATCATTTGGACAGGTTAAAATATTTGAACAGGTCTAACACAAAGGGTAAAGTGTGAACGATGCGTAGTTATTTTCTCCTGCTGCATGAACCTAGCAGATTTATCCGACATCTCCACTGTACCTACAGTCAACTACATGGATATCACATCTTTATTTATTTATTTATTTATATTACTTTAAAGTGGTTGAAGTTGTTTAAACGTAAAAGGACACACAGTGATTTCTAGCTAAGAATTAGATGTTGGAGCTATAAGGCAATTGTTTTAATATTCAAGAGAAAAATCATTTTAAGCTTCTTAAGATCAAGATACACTTTTACGAGATAGATTTTTAACACGTAACTCCGTTAATGATAATGAAAGAAAACCAGTATGACAACAATGTACAAAACAAGCACATTTATTTTTATTTTTTTTTAAACCAAATATTGGCTTATTTATAAGTTAATTGGTTAGGCGCAACCACAAAAAAACGGTGAGAAAAAAAACAAAGTTCACATCGGATTCTGATTCATAAGAACTTGTAATTCATAAGAATTTTAACAATAACAATTTTAGTCTGTTATGAAGAATATCAGGATCAGCTAAGCAAATAAATAAAGTGTGACACAACAGGGTTTGGACAAAACAAAGACCAAAATGCCAAATTTCAGATTTCTGTATCTATGATGCTGCCACTTGTGTGAGTGGTTCCTGAAGATACTCCACCAGGGCCTCCGCCTAGAAATAAAACACACGCTGAAACGTTTTCAGATGCAATTTAAGACGAAACGAACAGAGCACGCGCAACACGCACGTTCCACATCTCACCTTGGCTTTCAGCATCCCGAAGCCCACGGTCTCCTTAGCGTACATGCACAGCAGTAAGTTTGCGACCCGGGTAATGGCCACTCTGCCTTCCTGTAATCACAACCGTTTTGCAGTTAAGCTACAACAGTGAAGGCACATTTGTATCCTCAGCCGCAAAACATACACAACAGAACACGACGACTGGCATTTTATTGTTTTGCATTGCCTTGTTTACTAGCGTGAGTCAGTGAAGATGATGATTACGGGTTTACGGTGAATTCGAGAGAGACAGAGAGACAGTGAAGGAACAGAGCCCGGCTTAGAGAAAGCTCTGCGTGCAGCTAGAAGGTTTTTTCAAACATCAGAATGGGGAAAAACGTGATCTCGGAATGTGACTTTGACTGTTGCATAGCTGTTAGGGGTGGTTTGAGTATTTTAGAAACTGCTGATCTCCTGGGATTTTCATTCACAATATGTGAAATGAGAATGGTGCGAGCAGTGATTCTGTGTGCAGAAACACTGTGCTGATGAGAGATGTTTGAGGAGACTGGCCAGCCTGACTCCAGCTCACTACAGTAACTCAAATAAGCACTCTTTACAGCCGTGGTGAGCAGAAAAGCATCTCAGAGCATGCTGAATCTTGAGGAGGATGGACTAGAACAGCAGGACGCATCAGGTTTCACTCCTGTGGGTCAAGAACAGGAATCTGAGGCTACAGAAATCAGACGGAAATCTGTCACCTGGTTTTTGGTCACTGTTAGTCACTGAGATGACATTTTTCTCATTCTGATGTCTGATATGAACATGACCTGAAGCTCTAGACGTCTATCAGCATGACTGTACGCACTGGAATGGATGTTCTCTCCCTGCACATTTCCACTCTTACCATGCAGTCCATCAGAATAAACTTCAGCTTGTCCTCGTTAAAAGCCTGATGGCCGTTTTTGTCATAAGCAGCCCAGATGTTGCTGGCGATGGCAGCTGTAACCCGAGCGTCCGTGTCCCCGTAACCCGAATAAGCCAGCAGAGAGCCTTCATTATTCAGTAATCTGAAAGTCCACAAACATCTGCTTTAAAAAAAAACACGCTAAACTCAAAACTTCTGTACACTATTACTGTACATGAGCTACTTTATAACACAAACTACTAAAAACACCAAGCAGGCTCATGTGCTGAACACTAAAGTGTAACTAATTCATCTTTACATTACCAAAAAACTAAAAAAAAAACACAACCTCAGTGTATGAATTCTGCTCAATTAAACGACTGGCTTGCTAGTTATCCAGCTAGCAGCTGGGTTTTTTTAGCCGTGTAAGCTACCGGAAGTGGAATAATACTCACAGAGTGCTCTGGACTCCGTTCGTGTTCGCCTGGCTGAGAACCTGAGTTAAAGCTTTGGGTCGTAACATTATCTGTGTTGTAAAGAAAATTCACTAAAGACACAAAACTGCCGCAGAATTTATTTCTGTTAAAAGACTGAGCTGCATGAACGTCAGCTGACACTGACTTCCGCAAGCGCGAAGGGAATCATGGGAATTGTAGTTTCGAATTGTAGACTCGTGCACGGTGCGGTTTATTGGGGGGGGTGTAAACATCAGCTTTCCTCACGATACGATACTATACGATACGATACGATTCTTAAGGCAGCGATACGATATTTGATGATACTTCTGAATCTGCTACGATGCGATCCGATGTGACCGACTTATGCCTACGTTAGTTTTAGACATGTAGTGTTTTATGTTTATACCACAGTGAGGTTGAATCCTCAAATCTGATTGGTCAGAAGGCGTGTACCGTTTCCGTATAACAGCACGGCTCGGAAAGTAGCTCCAGCTGTGATATGAAAGATGTGTTTATATTAACACGCTCGTTCTAATATCTTATCGTTTCTTTAGTAACAGCTCATATACAGGGACTCGTACGCCAGACGTTTCACATAATCTAAGACTACAAATAGAGAAGAAGAAGAAGAAAGATAAACACAATCACTGACTTGTTAGGAGATATTTATTTAACATTTATGGAAGGAGATTCAGTAAGCGTGTCGTAACAGTCACGGTGCTTTGCAAAGTTTCCCAAAACAGGAAACAGTTCAGGACAGAGGAGTTTACGGTTTCTGGTTTCTCTGAAAAATGACAGGCGGTTTTTTTCTGAGAGAGAGAGAGAGAGAGAGAGAGAGAGAGAAAGAGAGAGAGAGAGAGAGAGAGAGAGGGGTGAGGGAATGACTGCTTATTGCAGCTATAATGTAGGTGAGGAACTAACTCGTTTCTCAGATGTTCCATAATGCTAAATCTAACTATAAACCATTAAAATGTGTAACTTGTTGTAAATGAATAAACTGTAATGGTTGGCCGGTCGCTGTGGGAGGTGTTAGCGGAATAACGCACTTCCAGACCGTGCTGTTATACGAAAATAATACACTCCGCTGAGCGTCCTGCCGCATCACACCCCTCCGCCATGCATTATTTTCATATAACTTGGACAGGCTGTTGTGCGTTATTTCTTACATCGCACACGTTCCTTTGTTGTCTGAAGCAACAAATATTCAAATATTTCTTTTTCTGTCGTTTTCTTTCCTGTTTTGAAATGCTGCTTTGTTGCATTTAATTTTTTTTTACAGCATTAACTCAAGGTTTCTCATGTTCTCTTCATCTTATTGTGGGTTTCTTCTGGGTTTTCTGATTTCCTCCCATCTCCCAAAATCCAGGCAGGGAGGTGGACTGGCTATGTCCTCTACGTGTAAATGTGTGTGTACGGCTCTCTGTTGCGTCCTAGCCAGGGCGAATACTTCCACCTAGTGCAACCGTGGAGGAAGCAAAGGTGGACATCTCCATTGTTTTTCTCCATTTCTCCTTTCAAATGAACACCATGTTGACAAACGGTGAGCATGAGCACAGTAAAATGTGCTAAATGTAATTAAGTAAAATGAGAATTAACCTTGTGCTTTGGTTTTGCAACGCTGTTATATGGATCACTACAAATTAAAGGGAAAGCATTTACCTTGGCTTAATCAGACATCACAGTTGACTGAGCACATCTGAATGAATGAGTTTCATGCATACTGGCTGTAACTAAACTCAACAGCTTAGGAAATTTCATGTTCATTTAAGATTTCGCATTGTTTAAAACCTTTAAAGTGGCTCCAGATAATTCAGAGAAAATGAACAAAACCATGCAGGATTTAGATCAAGCCTGCTGCTGATGTCGAATCTGTCCAACAGGGACACGTTTACAGGAAAATCTTCATTGGGTTTCACTTGAACTGGGCACTACAACACTACGATACTGATACTGTGATCACTTAGTGTCGGACTTGTAACCTGAAGGTGAACCTGAAGGTGGTGGGTTCGAGTCTCAGGTCCGGCAGGGATTGTAGGTGGGGG
>CM074953.1:22155427-22180509 GCA_037577455.1 Pangasius macronema | reverse complement strand
ATCTTTCCTTGGCTTCTTTATGCACATTAATACAAATTTTTACCTGGGGTGCCCAAACTTTCGATCCCCACTGTAAGAGTTTTCTCTACCTGAAGAGTTATCATTTTGTGACTAACGCCATTTATTAGTCAGACTAGAACACATTTTTTACACCTCATGTATTACATCTCTGCTCATAAATGTGTAAGGCAAATAAGGAACACATCTTCATGGATTTAACAAACAAATATAATTAAGTAAGTACATAATTAAATAAGTAAGTAAATAAATAACTAAATGTATTTGTAACACTTTAGATATGA
Organism: Pangasius macronema; assembly: GCA_037577455.1. Classification (NCBI taxonomy): domain Eukaryota; kingdom Metazoa; phylum Chordata; class Actinopteri; order Siluriformes; family Pangasiidae; genus Pangasius; species Pangasius macronema. Next base: position 22,180,207 of record CM074953.1, on the reverse strand, counting down.
CAACATTTCTCATTTTCATACAATATTACATTTTTGGTAAATCAAAGCATCTCAAGCCTGTAAAACTTAAAGATGATAATTAATGACATCAGTTTAACACCAAGACAGCACAAGGAAGAGGTTTGTTTTTCTTTTTTTTATTTTTATATTACATATTATTGAAACACCTTCAATGATACAAAAAAACCCTCTGACACAGTAAATATGCAAATCACGTATGGTTGATCCACAGGAAGCAGAGCTGGCTCAGCCAATGGCATGCAACTACTCCTCGTGGGTCAGATGGCACTCAGGTAGAACAGTTGGAGAAACAAGTAGAGCTCTAGCTGTGGGGTTAAGCTTCATCTGTGGAGGGGCTTCTAGGTTTGAGCTTTCTGTGTTATGATCAGCACTTTTGATAATCAAAGTACAGCAATAAATATTGAAAAAAAAAAAGTAATTCTGAGGTATTAGGAAAAATTAGTAATGGACCCCTCCACAAATTAAGCTGGACTCCTTTTAAAATACCTGAGGGAAAGTCAAGGCACAGAGCTAAAGCCCATCCAGCGTGACACTGATATCGGACACTGAGCACACACATAAGCGTGCAAAACATGAGTGACTACAGCCTGACTTACAGTGAGCAAAAAGAATCAGTGTGTATCCGCCATTTTACAGGTGGACTGGACCCTGCCCAAAGATACATCAAGGCATTATAGCGCATACAAAAAGTGTACAAAAGTGAGTAAAGGAAGAGCAAGAGATGATCTTCAGCCATATGCAATACAGCCATTAATGCTTCTGTTATGTACCATCATGAACTGACAAACAAGTAGCATAAAAAACACTTCAGTTTTTTGTTCGTTCATAAAAATAGCCAAGCAGGACACTAAATAATAGAAATACAATATTATTTTTCCTCACAAAATTTACAAAGCAAGCTCAGAAAGAAAGAAAGAAAGAAAGAAAGAAGTTAGTTGACTAACAAATAGAACTAAAATACATAATAGTAAAACTGTATCAGTAAACACTTGAGATGATATCCCTCCTTACCCTGAAGAAACTCATTAAGTGTACCTTAGAGCAGATTATTTACAAAGAATATACAACTGTCAAAAAAGACCATGATCCAAAACATGCACAAAATATACCATTTCATTTGAAATATCTGTCTATGTCTATGTAGATCAACAAATGATCTATAAATACTGTCCACTTTGGCGGGATAGGAACAAGAACACCCCCCCAAAAAAAAAAAAAAATTCAGCACAAAATAGTCAAATCAGCAGTGTTTGGTTTGTCTAATGGTCTCCGCACCCAATGAGAACACAACTCCATTCTGACTAATAAACCTTTACAGCGGCATGGCACGATGAAGAAACACGAGCGGGACAAAGCGATAACCACGTTTTGCAGGACATTATAAAACTGAAGATATTACTGAATCAAGATGAATTAACATGACACTTAAGCCATTTACACTATTGTCAATATTTGCGAATACTATAATAGGATAGGAAAATAGGACTTGGTGTTAAAAGGTGAAAGCTGCCCTGATTCACGGTGTAGCACTACCAGCAGTACCACCAGCAAATTCAGCAAATTACTCCAGTATAAACATATATACGGTTCACGTTTGCTATAGCTTTAGCTGTACAGTACAGGGCAAAATGCTGAGGCACTCTTCTAGCCTGCTCTGACAGTACTCACTCTCTCACTATGGGTTTTCCTCAACACAACACAGCATTAGTGAGGTGTGAGCACCTGTTTAATATTAGTACTGGTACTGTTAAGCTGGTAGTGGCTGATGACTAATACCATGAAGCCCATTCTGGCATCAAGCACTCAGATTTCACCTAAAGCCAAAAAAGGTCAGAGCCAGCTGTCCTATTTTCGTGTCTCACGTGTAGTATGACGGTATCATAGCTGGAATGAAGCATGATGTTTAGGATTCACACTCAGCATTTAGGGATAAGATCCCCAAGGCCCTAATTTTGGTTTGATTTAATCGTATAATTTCACATCGACTTGCATAGAGGTCATCTGCAGAAGTTTTGTTCATGCATTACAGAGTAAACGCAATAAAAGGAAATTGCAATACACCTGACTTGAGTCCTGGCATGTGCATCACAATCATCGTCGTATTAGTGGCAGCGTGTCCACTTGTGTAACTTTGAGAGGATATTTTTTTGTCCAGAGCGAAAAAATAAAATAAAATGGAACATTTCCCTTGCAATGCAAACACCTTTAAACCCCGAAAAACATCAATTAATGCTATTTGATCAGATGACTATCATTCTACTTACATATATAACAAATAAAATGCAATGCTGTATTTTTTTTTCCTAAAAGAGAGATCCCAGACTATAAAAGAAAATGTTCTCTGGTGCTTACAATCATATACTGGTGCCAGTGAAAAAACTGTTTGGGTCATTTGCGCCTGTCTGTGAACATACATAAAAATCTTGCAACACGATCGAGAAGTGCTCTTTATCCATCATGAGAATGACCTCTTGAAGCACCATGGTGGCCGTTTCTTCTGCAGAATCTGAGGCAGCCAGTTCAGACTCTCTTTTTTGCTTCTCTTTCTCTCTCTTTTCCAAATCTCCTACAGCTGAACACTGATGCTCTCCGCATGGCTGGAGTTTCGCGACTTCATACGATAAGAGCACGGTACGCTCAGTATTAAAAGATGACGTGTGATGACACTGGGAGAATGTAAAGACATAGAGAGAAAAAGAGATCACATTGGCTGAATGTCTGTTTATAATGCTTAAATGCTGAGAGGGTGTCTTCTGCAATGTGTCTGTCACATCGCACGCTCATAATAACCCTCAGTCTGCATTTTTGGGGACGTCAGGCAGAGGAGTTTAATGGCCGTCTCCAGATCCAGGAGGATTGTGGATCCAGTCAAGAATGATGAGCGACAAGCTGCCAATCATGAAGACAATGCCCACTATCAGGAAAATGGCTGCCTGTGGACACAAGGCAATATTCAGATCAATTATCTTAGCCAGCTAGCATATGTCCAACAGAATATACACGAGACCTTAATATAATAAAAGTCTAAAATTAAATGCACTTGAATGTAATTAATAGCTAGCATGTATGTGTAGTGTTGTACATCAAGTTAGAATGGTAGAGGTGAAAAGGTACATTACAATAAGTTTCTGGTTACGTTAATGTGTTTCATTTTTTAGGCAAACTTACTGATATCTTCTGGGTGGATCTAAATGGTATACTCTTCACCAGGCGCAGGTAAAAGGCAGCAGGTAGGATGAAGATAAGCATAGTGGCAGCAGAAGAGCCTGCAGCAGGAGGAAAAGCGCAGACGTGGGTCTTAATTTCCGTATTAAATAGATAAAACTTCAGCTCATCTCAATTATCATCACATATTTCTTCAAACAGATATTTATGAAAGCCCCTCATGATGACAGGTGTGTGTACAGGTATAATAAGTACATAAAGTTCTAAACCTGATAATCAAGAGGACTATAGAAAGAGGGGAAAAAAAACACCAGATGTCAGATCAGCTTTTTTTGATTGCTTCTACAACACTTCAACATATCCGGTATATTTCAAAAGAGTCAGATTCAACCTTACTCTGCATGTCTATGGTGTAATGAAGGACTACCCTGAACAAAATGGCTGTAACTTGCTTCATGTTATGTTTATGTAAGGTATTTCCATGAAATTTGATCTGCTACAGCTGTCACATTTCTGCATCATAGTTGATTTAAATGTAAATATATAACACTGTCAATATTGAGCTTAATGTCTGGAAATGGCTGCAAAAACAGTGGCGATAAATGTACAGTTAGAAATGATCAAAAGCCAGCATTTACATTTAAATGTATACCCTTTGTAAACTGTTAATACCTGTAACAATAGCCTAATAATAATAATNATCATCATCATCATCATCATCAGATCCCAAAACATCCTGATGTAGTGTGGTAGAATTTTTGGAAAGTTGCTACTGATCAGAAGCTGCCACTGTTGGATCCTTGAGCAAGACCCTTGACTCAGTTTTAAGTTGCACTGGATAACGAAATGAGTAAAATATAAATGTAAGTAGAAAGTAGGTGATGCTACTTTAAGGCCGAGACTGGGACAGACACGTGACATAATAGCTATGTAGCTATCCTACTAGCTAGCTATATTATATCAACAAGCCAAAGCTTTGGCGTCCATAACATATCACTTTGGTATTACTTACATTTTTGCTATGAAAAATGCTATAAAATGAAAGCAGAACTTTTTGTAGCTACCTGGCTAGATCACAGCAAGCTACAGACCAAGGATGACAAGCTAACTCATAGAAAGGTAGCGTAAGAGACATTGAGCACACAGAAAAGCATCACTTACCTATAAAGCCGAAAATGTCTCTGATTGTTGGGACAAAGATGACGAGAAGATTGTTGAAAGCCAAGATAGCGGCAGCTATGAGGATATGACGGATCCAGCTGAATTCTCGCCCAGCAAATAGCAGTGTGGTGATAGAAGAGCGAATCTAAAAAATATTAAGGTCATTACAGTTGTAAGTCATTGACCTAAGCAATGGTTCACTGGTTCACAGACTTATTAGTAATGAAAGTTGAACATTTATCCCTTTATGAAGACAGGATATTGTGGTTTTGTGGTTCATTGAAAAACTGAAAGCACACTGTTAAATTAAAGAAAACTGACACAGATTTTCAGTGCAATAAATCCTTTTGATTTTGAGGATAAACCAAGAGAATATTGAAGTAATCCGTACAATGCATTTTATTAACTTTTTCATTTTAAAGAGAATCACTTTCATTTTAACAAGGACTATGATACTCCCTAGTCCTGAGAATAGGACAAACTGTCTTCAGTCTACTTCCGTGGTAGTAGTCATCAGCTGTGGGAACGAATTTAAAAGGAATGTTGTGTGTTTATCCCCAGTATACTATACAAAAGCCTTTAAAAGCCTTTTAAATTTTAAAGCAGCACTGCATGCCTTCCATAAATTGTTTTACAATGAACTTGAAAAACAAGACGGAAGGACTGTTTCACCACAGGTTTACAAGTGCAGGTTAACTGCAAGTTTAATTAATTGCATGTTTAAATTTAGCTTGCTAACATGCGTATGTAACTTGCTACCTAGCTGTTTACTAAGCTAGCTATGGCAACATGCTCTCAAGATTTAAAATACCCGCTTGTGTTTTTACCTGGCAAAGAATGACAAATTAAACAACTGTTCAGTGTGTGGTAAGAGTTGTGATGCGCGATGATGCTATTCGGAATACAATGCTTACCAAGGTTGACTTTTAGTTAAAAAGACTAAACAACACAACAGATAGAGGAAGGATACGTGATGAAATACAGTATCATAAACTAACTGATAAAATGTTAGGAATTTTTTGACATGAATTTTATAGTCATGGATAACTAGCTTTCAGTGAACGTTCAATGAACCCCATTGTGTCTAACAAAGGTAGCAGCAGGTGGCTAACAGAGTGCAGTTAATGAGCTGAAGCCAGGTCACAGGACTAGCACTGAGCAGCCTGGGAAAGCTAATGCACTGGGGTAAAGTTCACCAGCAGGAGGTGAGGAGGAACCACACACAAAAACACACATGCGCACACGCGCACACACACTGTTCTGAAGCTGTGAAATGCCCTGGGAGAGTTGCATCAGCCAGCTGAGCTCACAGGGGGAGTGGCATGGCTGTTGATGTCTGCTGTCAGTTCATTGTCCAGGAGAGACCGTTTGAACTGTATTATATTTTAGTGAGCTCCTTCAGAGTAAAGATACACTGGCCTGAACAAAAGTTTTGTTACCTAAAACTACTTTATTTCACCTCAATCGCGTCACACATTAATTCTTTTAATCTGTGGTCGAAACGGTTTAAGTGACTGTGAAAATAATATTTATTATGTAGAATCACTGAAATCTAAAATAGCATTGATATCCCTTAAAAGTACTTTTTATCCACCAAGCAAAATTTTACTTTTTATTATTTTTTGCCTTATTGTCAAGGCTTTCTTTTACTATCTACATAGCTACTGTTACATAGTAAAGATTTATCACAGATAAAAGTAACTTGGCCAAGGTTCACACTGTGATGTTGTTTAGACGTTGTTTTATACTACTTTGGGTGTCTGAGGGTAGAATCACACGTCAATGAATGGTATTTCGTAAAATATCAGGAAATACGAGTAGCTGTAGTAAAGATATTAGGAAAGGTGTGGGATGAGAATGAGCAATGCAAGTCTGGAGTTTAATATGTAAAAAATTATGTTCTCTTACAAAATATAAAACCCTTAAAGGTTATTTGGTCATCCCTCTGGGGGACTCGTTCAAAGTTCTCTCTAGAAACATGCAATGTTTCTAAGTAGAGGCTTTTTAGGAATCCTTATTTGTCCAATGAACCCATCAAGGACCTCCTGAAGAACCTCCTTTTTCTAAGAGTGTACAAACACATCTAAAAAAACTTAAAAAAAGAGAGAGAGAGAGAGACTTCTCATTTCACGTAAGATGTCCGCTAATTACTATTACTAACGAAAGTGAAATTTCACATAAAGAGAGAGAGAGAGAGACTCTCTCTCTCTCTCTTTCTCTCTCTGTCTCAGCTAGGTGTCTAGGTTGTATTTCTAGCAGCCTGATGTCCCACTACTTTGCATGGTTTTTTTTTTTTTTTTTTTACATCAAAGAACTGTTATTTGTTGGCACCTGGGTGTGTGTAAAGCCAACGGGGTCACGAGACCTGACTTTTTAAGTCACAGGTGACCACTTGTCGTTTCTCGGAAATCTTCAACCATGTGTGATCTTCGTCCAGTGGCTCTCTCTCCTGCCAGTTACCAAGGAGGTGAAGCACGTGGCAATGGGCCACTGCAGTATATCATGGGACACCAGTGGGAACATATTGGATTTTATTCTGGCACACTAATTAAGCCACAGAACTCAGATGGAAGCAGGAATTATTGGAAACGACTAAAACGAGGTTACACTTCTGTTTGTAATAATCAGCACTGCATTGTTGGAATTAGTGTGCGTTAATCCTAAACTAAAGCCGGTTTCAGTGCTGTACTGCTTAGCTATGAAGTTAATCCGTCTGCTCCAATGGCAAGGCTAACATTTCAAATTCCAAAGGCAGATATATTCAGGATCACGTAAATGTGTAGGAGTAGACAGTCTTGACAAGGTGCAGTATAGGTTTTTCTCGGTCACTGACTATGCTCGACTCCAGTGTAAATAGACAACTCCTGTGTTTCACATTGCCGGGGAGCAAGGTTCTCCCCAGGCTCTCCTTACTGTTACAGTCCAGTAATGCCATGAATAGTGCGGCGTTCCAGCTGGACAAGGCTTCCCTTGCTGCTTTTTTGGGGTAATGAAGCTCTTTCCAAATATGCTACATAATCTTTCAGTATAAAAAAAGGACCTCATTCACAGTTTCAGGATTGTGTATTAGCATATTATTATCAACTAAGAATCATCTAACAGGCCATGTAATGGTGTGTATTTAGCATTTAGTTTAGTATTCTTACACAGTAATACTGAATAATTGGAAAATAAGTAGCCTGTGTTCAGAGTGACAAACTCTGGTTAAAAAACTACGGAGTAAACATCAGTCACATTTTACAACGGAAAAAAAGCCCAGTACGTTGGGTGCACAGTATAACAGGTACTCTTTGTAAAAATAGTGACAATGATTCGGTTCCTGAGACGTCGGACCTCTGTGTGCAAATGTAATCTCTTTGTCTCTCTCTGACCTTTCAGAAATGCAAAGGACAAGGACTACCAAGAAAGCACAATGTGCCTCATATATATCCAGCTCGTACTATCAAAATGCCTTCTTTTACCCTCTTCTTTAAAAAGCTCCAGCTTTTTTCTAACATGCAGGATCCAAAGTAATTTTGACGCCAAAGCATGCAAACTGAATTACAGTACTGCGGCACGGTCACTTGCTTTGGTAGGAGTGTAAACTTCAGAGGATGAAGTGAATAAATTCAAATTTCTTCAGTCAACCAAGTAATATTGTTATAGTAGTAATAGTAGTAATTTAGTAGTAGTGGAGGGCAGTTTGACTTGTGTTAAAGATGCTTCGTCACTTATCCTGTACTCCATGATAAGTGGAAGAACATCTTCTCGATTAAATCCTGTTGCCTTGAGTTGCTACAACTAGATATAACTTAAATGTCGATCTCTATGTTTAATGCCTATCAATTTAGAACTAGAAAAAAAACATTAGAAGGTTTTATTATTATTATTATTATTATTATTATTATCTTGTAGTTCTGTGACTACAGCTAAGAAACCCATTTCTGCAGGTTTCAACAGACAAACTACTAGAACTAAGGATGATCTAATGTGCTTGTAGCACTCCAAGTGGCAGCCGAGTGCTATCGCATTATCTTGCCAAGGTATCTCTCTCTCTCTCTCTCTCTCTCTCTCTCTCTCTCTCTCACACACACACACACAGTCTGCTCAGCACCTGATCGCTACAGTGGAATATTCCACTCACCCTCAGCATCTGCACTGCCTCCCTCCCACTTCCCACAGATCTCCTATAATGCATGCCTGCAGCCATGATGGGCCCTCATGCCCTTTTGTAGTCACAGGATCATACTGGAGTCACACTAATCTAGCCACAGAACTGAGGCAGAACGTGATCTTTATGAGAAACATATACACTACACTGGTATATTTTGGGTTTACAGATGCACAACACTGATTTTTTTAAATCATTGAATCTTAGCCCTGAAGCTAGCTTCAGTACTGTACTGTTACATCTACAATTTTTAATGCCAAAGGCCATTATATTCAGTATGATACAAATGACAGCCGCATGTGCCAGTGTTGCCATGCGGCACACCTTTAACATAGCGTTGCTGTGTGTGTGTGTGTGTGTGTGTGTGTGTGTGTGTAAATGTGCCCTGTGATGGACTGGTATCCCATCCAGAGTGTAATCCTGGCTCCAGATCCACTGAGACCCTGACCAGGATAAAGCGGTCACTGACAGAGTTAGTGGACCACGTGCACAATCGCGCACACACACACACACACACACACACACATGCACGCATGCACTAGCACCACCCAGTGGACAAGTTTTTACGGCAAATTCTAGTCCAGGTTACTATTAATAGTCAATGAGGGAAAAGTAAATGCATGCAGTCTAAAAATATTCTGAGCAAATTCATAAGGTCCAGATCTGGTTGCACCCCCTTGTGGACGACACATTTTACTTTTTTTTTTACTTTGTCTCTTAAAAAAAAAAAAAACATGGGTCAAACTACTTGTACTCATTATTAAAATGAATGAAAAATCACAAGTTTCTGCACAGGCTGGATGGGAGACCACGAATGAAAGCCATTTCTGAACAAGGCTAACGTGTACACGAGGGTGTGTGGGCATATTTTTATATCTTGGTGGGCACCAGATGTTCTAACCAAGATATGAATGTCTGACAGTTTTGACCTTGTGAGGATATTTGGCTGGTCCCTTTATTCTTTTACAAGAGATTTTCTTTTGGTTACTGTGCTTAAAAGTTAAGGTTAGGTGCAGATTCATATCATTGATGGGCTGCATTATTATTTATGTCAATGGAAGGTCCTCACAAGGACAGTAAGACAAATGTCTGTGTGTGTGTGTGTGTGTGTGTGTGTGTGTGTGTGTGTGTGTGCGAGAGAGAGTGACAGAACCCAACAGGGCCCCATCACACTCCTGTTACTCTCAGTGCTCTAATATAGCTGCGGCTATGAGGGGCCCTCGGCCACGGTGACAGATCTCACCCTCTCTAACCTCTTGCCTACATAAAACACGAGTACAGCAACATGTCCAGTGTGAAAGAGCAGACACACAGCCACTCAGCCACGTTCTACTGTTGCCATTCTGTGGCCTCAAGAGGGAACGGAGTATGCTTTTAGGAAGGACAAAGCAGTAAAAACATGCTGAATACTGTAGAGCTTTTCAAAAATGTCACTTATGTCATGCTGACAAACAGCAAGCAGCATTTTCCAATATTCTGGACATTGCCCATAACTCCCAAACATTTAAATGGCACTGAAAATGTAATTAAATACCTAATCTGCAGTTATGAATATTCTAAACATAGAAACTCTCCTCAGAATAACGCATACGTAAGCGCTGATGGCGAAAACAGGTTCTTCTTTGTTTATATCCTAAGATTAATATAAACCAATTATAAGATTATTAAATCTATTTCAAGCCAATTTCTTTCTTTTTTTTATTCTTTTTATTTTATTAGCAGATAATTTTGCTTCAAATGAGCAAAATGATCTGCCAAAAGAACCAGACTATTAGGTTTAATAATCTTATATTTGGTTTATAGTAATCTTATAATACTAGATAAATATGATTATATTTAGGATATTTTCACTTGATAAGATGTCAAAATGTTTCCCTTTCAGAAAGAGTTCCACGCAGAACCTCTTATTGAAGTTAAGCAGGTAAGCGGTATGGTAACAGAAATTTTCAAAAGTAGTTAGCCTGTAAATTCTTTAGGCTACTGAGCATACAGAGACTTGCTATAACCTGCGTTACTGTACTGGACTGCTGTGTCCTGTCATTTGATTGCGTTTGCAGAGAAGAGGAAGATTCATGAGCTAATCATATCCCACAAACTTCACGCATGAAGTGGGCTACGCTCAATATGTAAAAAAAAAACATATAAAATTATCGATCTTATTCAAACAGCATAAATGGTAGAGTTGGGCATGTTGCCCATACGTTGCATGTGAGCACTTTTTTTCCCGTGAGACTGGGTTGTGCAACAGTAAAATGAAGAAGTGCATTATTACTTCTTCCAGATGGAAAAGGCCAAGTTCACCAGTTCGGACAGTTTGTCTTGGTCCACATCTGAGTGTGGTTAAAGAACTGCACCAAGGGGGAACCTTCTCCAATGTTCAATTCATTCCGAGTAAATGCAGCATATGTGAAAGCACCCTTATTTATACAAAGAATTCGTAAAATAACCATTTTATCCAATACTGTAGTTGTTTCTGCCTTGTGCTTTTAGTTTACTCAGTATGCTTTCTAAATAGATTCAATCACAGTGCAAAGTGTGCAAAAATTATACATAAACTGGATTAAAAAACAAAACAAATACAAATGGTGGATTATAATCAGACAATTCTGTATGGAGGTCTTTATTTTGAAAATTAATTTACCATGTGTGTGTGTGTGTGTGTGGTGCTTGGGTACTCACGGGGAAGAGGACGATGGGAACGGTGAGTGTTACAGCTGTCAGCACAGCGAGACGCACACACAGCAGCATAGTGTCAAACTTATAAACCTTGGTAAAGGTGTGCAGCAACTCTGCCTCCACGTTATCTGTGTGTCAAAGTGTGTGTGTGTGTGTGTGTGTGTATGATAGAGAAGAGTAGGGAGAAAGAGGAATTAACTTGAGAATAATGATAAAAAAACACATCTGATCATCTCATACATATGACAGTTTTTACTGAACATACTGAACATTACTACTATCGTTACCGAACGCTGTCCGCTGCTCTGCGTGTGCAGGAGGACGTACCGTAGAACGTGAGGTAGCCAAACAGCGCCGACAGCATGTACATTATCAGCATCGCCAGAATCGACAGGTTAGATACGTTTTGCATTTTCTTCCGTGTGCGACTGTTAAAAAGGAATGCAAAAGACATGAGCACGTTGAGTGAACTTTTTGCATTCGGTTCTACTGTAATTAGGTATGAAAATGTACTCACTCTTTAAGTTCGCTGTAAATGGGAAGGACTTCAGGGTGACACACAAAGGCAAAAGCCAGAATAGGAACAGTATATGCAGTCTGGAGGAGGAAACGCACAGAAAACTGAGATATATCAAGGCCACAGCATCATGTGAAAGGACTAAAGGACTTTTACAGATGCACTGTTACAGAAAAAGAAGTGTTGGCATGGTGTGATGCATCATGACAAGAAAGTGGCGTTACTGTTACCACCTTTTCCAACAACAGCATGACCCAAAAAGCTTTATTCGTCTTATACCATGACAATTTGCCAACAGTTACAATTTTTAATTGTTGAATGAACAACGCCATACTTTTAACCATTTACAGTTACATTTAATCTAATGGAACATCTCTGTGGCCAGTTAATTTAATTTAATTTAATGTTTATTTTACAGCAGCTAAACAGTCGTTCCCTCACCATCCTCTCTTTTTCTTCCATTTTAAGCTAATAAGAAAACTCCACTGCCCTGAAGACTCTCCTATGGCGGAAAACTTACTGTTACAAATCGCTGACTCCTTCCATAAATGTTAAATAACAACCACCATTATATGTTGTTCTTGTTTTGTTTAAACCTAGTTATTATTAGTCTTGGATTATATCGATCTAAACAAGTCGCCATGTATGAGCTGTTAATTTAGAAATGATAATGAACTAGAATGAGCGCATTAACATGTGCACAGCAATCCTGTGATCTGTATTAAAGCTATAATGTTAATCAACACCACCTATCCAGGTTCAGAATTCAATAGCACTATGGTATAAAAACTATTAATCCATCCTTATTTTAATATAACACCATATTACTAACATTATTAAATGCACATTTATATTACACACATTACACACTGACTACTCTAATATGGGTCAAGAAGCTAAGCTTTAAAATGAAGATCACCAAGAACATGAAGAGCTTATTGTGTGTGTTTTTTTTTAAATAAATATTTATACTGATAAATAATTAAGATAAAGATAGGGTAAAGAAAATTGTTACAACTGTATTGCTGTTACAATCAAAAGACACACTGTGAGTCCTTACCTGGGAGTTGAACACAAAGTATTTAGGCGTGCACATGTCCTCATGGTCTTCTGGGTGAGGGGTGTAGTGGATGCCAGAGACGGAGGAAGCAGGAGAATGGGGCTCCAGGTGACTGCTGCTCATGTCTGCTCGAGAGAACTCCATCAGAGCCGAGCTGTTATGCAACGCATACGGATTCATCAGCTCCGAACCATTTAGACTCATATTAGCCGAGTGGTGGAAGAAGAATGGCAAAGGACAAGGGAGCTGGGTCTTCTTATAAATCAACTGAGACACACACACACACACACAAATGATTATAAATCAGGTTTTGGAGAGAGAGAGAGAGAGAGAGAGAGAGAGAGAGAGAGAGAGAGAGAGATGAACAGAAAGAAGCACTAAGAAGCATACACACAAAATAAAATCTTTGTATAAAATCAGTGGAGAGAGAGAAGGAGTCTTTTTAAAAATTGTAATGCTCAAACAGATTTAGGAGTAGAAATGTACCAAAAAAACCCCCAAAACACTTACCACACCCAGAAAGAAGACCATACATGAGAGAGAGAAGCCACTGGTGTAGCCCAGGTATCCTGCACAAGAGTGGAATATACATAAGACACACAGATGGAAATATACATCACATAAAAGTATGAAGCAGGCATACACTTAGCAAAACACCGTGAAGAACAGGGTTCTTACCCAGGTTCTTGAGCAGGGCCAGGGGCAGGATGACTCCAACAGACACGAACACAACCAGGTAATTCCCGTTCAGATACCACTCACTACGGCAGAGAAGAAACCACACAAGCACTGAAACTCACGCACTCACTACAGCAATCTCACACAAATGCAATCATAAGAACATTCTCAAAGCCACATTGCACCATTAAAGCAATTACACACAGGCTGTATAGGTGATGGATGCAAAAACCCAAACAAACTGTAAACGCTGATTACTTTGGACGAAATCTAAGGAATCTTCAGTTAAGCAGTTAAGCAAAGAGAACTAAAGTTTCCTTGCAGTTCCATCTAGAGGCATTTCCAGAATGGTGCATTTTGTTGCATCTATACGTATATGTAAATGTCTGCAACCAGTGATATTGTAGCTCTTTAATTCCCCATCTAAATTCAGCGGAGGCCAAAAAGATTTTTTTTCCCCATCCTCTGACTTTCTAATGCTGCATCTGACTTACCTCGGGAGTGGAAAGTCGGAGATTGGAATTAGATAAAAGGTACAAAATGAAAAAACAAAAACAAACAAACAAACAAAAAAAAAACATGGACGCCTCCAGGTTTGTCTTTTGTTAGCAACAAGCTAGCCAGCTAACTAATTGTAATGAGTGATGCATATTTTTTCTCCTCAAAACAGTAAACTGTATAGTCGGTGCTACAGATTTAACAAGCGATGTGTGTATGTTGATTGATCTAAAGCAAATATACACCATACCCATAATCACTGAAAGTTAAACAGTGCTCTTTATCGTTTATCGTTTATCGTTCAGGCTGTGAGCGGCCATGTTGATTTGTACACTACACATGCTCTCGTTATGGACTAATATGAAATCACAGCATGTTCAGCATGTTGCCGGCACTCACCCAGAGTTCTCCTCTAGTCCCAGAAAGGCTCGGATAACCTCCGGCAGCTCGTATTTTACTATGAACAGGTAGCTGGACATGGCTGGGGAAAAGATAAATTCATCACAATCTGCTCACACTGGACAGTCAAACAAGTATAAAGTCCAAACGAACTGCTTCTGTCACTTATTACAGCAGAGTAAAAAGACTGAAACATGATTTTAACATTGCGGCAGTGACTAAATGAAAGTGAGATGTGTCTTTAATGAGAGTTAAAGGCAGTCACAGCTGTGGCTCTTCTCCTCACCTCCAATATTCTGCATGATTATAGACCCAAACGCCGCCATTTTCCCCGGCCAGCCGAACGCCCTTTCGCCCAGCTTTTCATAGATAAGAGAGCCTGAAAATAAACGATATGCTTAAAAAAATAGCACAGAACACCACATAACATTTATATCTTTATCTAGCAATAGAAAAGACGCCGCCTACTATATCAATTATATTCGTGTGTGCGTGTATGCGTGTGTAAGTTAATGATTACCTCCTTCTTTAGCTGTTACAAGCAGCAGGTGAATAGAGTAGAGTGACAGAATAGCAACAGCGAAGAGGAGAATACTGCAGGACAAAATCAGACATTAACATTAATATTTCCCCCTCAAAGAAATAATATCCATGTGTCTAAACACTATAAAGGGTAAAAAAAAAATTTATATATATCGCAGCGCACTTTATGACATACTCAAATTATTTTGTCTGTAGCAACACATCATAGGTTAACAGACTGTGCTATGGAGGTTATTTTTAAATCCAATATACAGTACATTCATTAGAGGCCATCAATCTCCCGTTACATTCTAACGTCAACCTGTGTATTCCTGTCAACCTCCACTACGCGATATCTGTCACAATGTTAAAGAGAAGATGACAGAGTGCAAGAGAAAAAAAGGAGAGGTGAAGGGAAGCCTTAGTATCTGTCACTGATAGAGTTACTAGGCACCAGGAGCCAATACACAGAACAGAAATAGCCACCTGTCTTAGGCGAGAGTAGAAGAGTGATGGAGACAAGGCCAAACACTGACCCGCTAGTCAGGTGAGAACCAGATCTAGCACTGATGAAGGTGTTCGCTTCATCCTCCTGCTATGAGAGGAATGTGAGGTCAGTGGATCCGAGCAGAACAGCTGCCTGCCGTCAGTCTGTCAGAGCACGCTCAAGGCAACAATGTCCAAACAGAAACAGAAACACAGCCCTCTCTCAGCCCTCTCTCAGCCCTCTCTCTGTCTATCTCTCTCTGTCAAATCCTCTGTCTCCATCTGCATGTTGTTCAGCCTGCACCCTGGTCTGAACCCTGATCCTCAAGAGTTTAGAGAACAAGCCAGTGAGGGGAAGTTCCTTAGCCAAAAATAGCACTGGTGCGTGTTACGTTAACACGAGCACATTGACCCTGGTGGTGCACTTACAGCTAATGTTATATACAAAACACTGAACTCACGGAGATCACAAAGTAACCAAAATTAGAGCTGTATTAACCCTTCGATATATATATAAAATAATATTAATAAAATAATAGTAGTTTTCCTTGATTGCCACCATTACATTGGATTTAAATGAAAAGCTTTAAGCATTTTTCAAACAATTTCCAGAAAAACGATGCGCCAAAAAATTTCACAGTCAGTAGACAAACGCTTTGTACTCTGCAAACACAGAGTATAAAGGTTTATAGTAAAAGTATATATACATGAAGAATCAATGTGTTGTTAGTTATCATAACACAAACAACAGGCATAGGGAATCCTGCATGTAGGCTATTCAGGCCCTACAGGCAATAACCAAGCGCTCACAAACTGTACAGGATGAACAATGAGAAAATTATACCATGAAGTCATGAACATAACACAGGCTGTGGGCAATTCAAACAGAAAAACAAAATCATCATTAAATAAATAAATAAATAAATAATCAGCTCACCTAGGGCTAATGAAGACACGGCCAAATTCATGAATACTGCCAGTTGTCTTCTGATTATCAAATTGGAGCTAAGCTGGCTAGCCTCATGAGTCTAATGAATGTTTCAATTATTTAATCAGTGTATAATACGCTATGTGAATGAGCTACATATTCTTGTATCACAGACTTGAGTATGTTTGTTGAATCATTGGGCTGTCATTTTTCATTTTTCATAAATTTGCCAGTGATCACAGATGACAACTGTTCATTACATTTATATCGTAAGCTGTAATGAAAAGTCCCATCAGGTTTTTAACACACCTGCCCTTGGAAGTCTCTCTGACGCCTTAAGGCTACTTGAATACACCACATATTTCCTAAATACAATAAAAGATGAGGCCTCTTCCGTGTCTGATTCTGGAGATAAGTCAGATAAAGTCAGCACCTTCTTTAACTCTTGTAATGCAAAACCAGGTCATCTGATCTCTTCCCAGAAAAAGAGATTACAGTATATTCAGAACACTATAGTCAAACACCGCTCAGATGTCACAGAGTAAACTAGAATCAGACGTTCTCCATTTCTCCATGTATATATATCCACCATGCTGATACTCTATGACCAGAAACCCAACATGTAGCACACTTACAAAAAGAGGATGATTCCAGTGTTGGCCATGGCAAAAGAGAGGCCCAGGATCCCACTTCCCATGATGGCATTACTGAGGTTAAACACAGACATCCCAAAAGAGGCATGACCTGGGTGCTGTGACAGAGAGAAGCAAGAGAGAGAGAGAGAGAGAGAGAAATTCATCAAATGTCGTCTGTAATTAAGGCTTACATAAGTATCTAGATATGCTACAGTTTTTCATTTTTAAAGCCAAACTGAATAGAGAGACTACCTGTAGTAAATTGCCCCATGGCTCTGGGGCAACTGCTACACTAAAAAACTTAAGTTATGTAGTAGTAGTAGTAGTAGTAATAATAATAAATCTTACATATTCTTCATCATACTCCTCAAACTTCTTCATCATTATTCCATTTGTGAGAAACTTCTGACTCTCAGCATCCTCTTCATCAAGATACTGACTGCAAAAAGTAAACTGAGGTTGTTATAGATGTCCATAAATATTTAGACATTGACAAATTTTAATTTTAGCTCATCAGCCTCATTTGTCTATAGGCCGTTGATCCAGATCTGTACAGGCTTTGTAGATGTTTTTTTTTTTTTTTTTTTTTTGACAAACTCTAATCTGGTCTTTCTGTTTCTGAGACTCACCATTGGTTTACATCTTTTGGTAAACCCTGTGTATGTATGTGGCGAAGTCTTCTCCAGATTGTTAACTTTGACACAGATACGCCTACCTCCTGGAGGGTTTTTCATCTTGTCAACAGTTATAAAGACGTCTTCTGGGCCTTTTGGTTTTCCTGAGCTCACCAGTGCATTCTTTCTTTTGACAAATGTACCAAGTAATTGACTTGGCCGCACCTAACGTTTTTGTATCTCTCTGATCAGTTTGTTTTGATTTTTTTTTGCTGAAATTCCTGCACCATTCACTCGATTTAATGGATGTACACTTTCTCTAATTAAAGCACTTTTGGGCTCATATTTATTATTTAATTTCATGCCAGTATACTGTGGTAGCTAAAATATACCTAAATAACATACCTTTGTCAACGTCCAAATATTTATGGACCTGATTGTATATAATGGTGCAGAGTGAATGAAAGTATTTGTGTGCTTGGATTATAGTTGCTGTATGGGATCAGATCTAGTGGTACTGACAATACCAGAATATTTGAGAACATGTAATGAAATTAAGAGCAGTAGAGCAAGTGGGTGATTAACAGAAAGGCAGAAGTGAAGAGGACTGGGAAGCGGCTGGATGTGGCAGGGTCTCAGGCTGCTGACCTGTTCATGGTGGCTTTCTCCATGTCGATGGGCCCGGGGTAGCGCTCGTCCAGGCTGTCGTTGCTGTCATCATCCGCCTCAGTGCTCACTTTCTTCAGCTCCATCCGCTCCATGGCATGCAAGCAGAGAGAAGATTGCAGGCAAAACGTTGAGTTCGCTTAATCCCGGGGAGAAAAACACTGCCTGAAAACAAGAGCATGAAAAAAATGGTCAGGAACAAGGATATTAAAAACTTCCAGTAGAGTACATTAATATAGCACAGCTATTTGAACAAGATTGATAAGATGCATATATACACACAAAGAGTCTAAAGAATCTAATGTCTAAAAAAGTATCAACTGTTCCAACTGGGGCAGTTAAATCTGATCTGTTAGCAAGGCATTAACATGATGCATTTCAAATACCACATTGTTTATCCTGGTAACACATTTTCCAGCACTTCCTGTGCTGATTGCAGCCTGCTATGATTGAACAACATGAAATGTTGCACATGGTCTATTAATTTGGGTTTACAGCCCTTTATATTGACGTACAGTGCAAACCAAGTTCACATGCTGTGACAGGAGCCCAGTGTAGCAGGTTCAAACAGGACAATGTCTCATCCCATCAAACAATACACAAGCTCTGGGTACAAGTCTCAGCAGAACTCGAGCCACAGTTCCATTATATTTTGACCAGACTGTTGGAATAATTAGGGCAGCATGGAGAGTACACTCTGCTCCTCAGAGCCAACAAGCAAGAGAGTTACGCAACACTTGACAAGGCTGCAAGTAAGTCTGGACAGCAAAATCGTTTATACCTCAATTCTCCTCTTCCTCACACAATGCTCCCTTGATAGAATGTGCCGTATTGCAGTCAGAATTGTTTCAGACCCTAGGATTTAGTTTATGGGAAGCTGAAAAATTTCCAGAGGCACTGCCACTACAAGAGGCAGTAGTGTGGTGCGTCAACAGCAGTGGGGCGAGAAAGTTCTGAGCAGTAATATCACTGAACGAGGTGTGGTTTGTTTGCTCATGAATAAACCTAGCCATAGCCACTAACACACTAACAATTTGTTTTTTCTTTATGGAACAATTTTGAGCCATTTTATAAAATTTGCAGTAAAGCTTTTTCGTGCATGTGTTTGGTTTTTTTCCATTCAAGCAGACAAGGAGTACTGTGTAACTGAATAAAATCCAAAGCTCCAACATCCTCTTTCTAACCAACACACACACACACACACACACACACACACACACACACACACACACACACACAGTTTTGTAACATATGAAATAATTTTAATAGTATATACAATTACTGTATTTCTGCATAGCATCTAAAATGCACATTTATTTTCATTTAGTATTCATGATTGGTGAGAAGGAGTAACTGTTCAAGCAGCGTTTAATATTTGTAAACAGTAGCAAATTTTGTCTGAATGCGCGTCACTCCTAGCTGGCTACACTGCAAAAAACCCTGACATCTTAGCAAGTTAAAATATCTTGAACATACTAATATGTATCTAGTATTTCCTATGATAAGATTACAAAAAACCAAATATAAGATTGTTAAACCTATTTCTAGACATTTCTAATAGGTTTAGTAATCTTATGTTAAGAAATACAAGATAAATTTGACTACATTCAAGAAATTTTCTTGCGGTCATTTTTGCCGTGTAAAAGAAATCAATATTGTACATTATCCATTAAAAATAAATATCAAACCTGCTTTAATAATCAACATCTTTAAAGAAGAAAATAATTGCTGTTTTTTTTTTATTCATACCTCGATGATTCAGCTAGTTAATTTTACCTCTGTAAATGTTTGGTGGACTTAACTTTCTACTCTTGTGACTGATTGAACCATCGTAAATCTCTGTAAGTGAACAAAACAAGCCATCCCACTTTGACACTTTCTTTGACTATTTGCTCTATTTGCATAAAATTTTATGGGTTCAGGCCAAGAAGCAAGTCAAACTGGTGCTCACTGGGCTCTAGTTCATAATTTAGCAATTTGTAACACAAATGTTAGAACACTTATCAATCTCATTGTTACTGAGTATTTTTTTTTGTCGTCTTGCAAACAACCCAAGCCTCATTCAAGAATGTATGACAGCTGCACAACCCAGTTTGCTTTGATAATGTCAAGGTAAAAAAACTTCCAAAACTGCAGGCAATTATTATAGTTGTTGGTAGCTGGAAGTCATAGTCATTATTAGGAATAAACCATTTATAATACCAGTGTCACATTATCACAATCTATGTTTCAAGCTGTAGTTGATAAATTACTTTTTTCTAGTTTTAAATGAGATACCTCATGGAAGATACACACAGCAGGTCTGCTCCTGTGAGGAATGCAGGCCAGCTGGGAGCTGTATGAACTTTTACAACAGTAAAAAACACTCACTCTTCACAGTGCACTCAAGCTAGGACTCATTTCCAATGTTCACAGCTAGTTCCAGTCACGCGGCCATTCCAAGAACCACAAAACCCCCTTAGGGGATAGAGACAACACCACTCAAGTCAGAAGTACCAAAATACTACTGCACCTACAAATCTCTGACATGAAAACATCATGAATCAGCTCAATTCTAGCTGAACATTAGAGTGCATGGCTGATTCCAGTGTAAAAGATGCCTTTCGCTTGAATTTGGGTACTCACAGGCAGGGTAGGGCTCCGAGCTGAAAGGAGAAGTTTGAGCGTGCTTCTTTTACTCCTGCAGGTGAGTGGCAGCTATAAAGAGCAGAGGGAGGGCCCTTCTCAGCCAATCACGGTTTCTTTTACCATGAGCTCTTGTTCCAGTACACGCACCCCCCACCCCACATCCCCGAAACCTGCGTCATCAGACACAGAGTGCACACAGGACCCTAAAAGTGTAGACAAGATAACGCACATTGCGTCAGCTGCTCTTTGCTCTGTCCTTTTGGGACACTAAGGATTGGTGACTTTTTTTGGATATTTATCCACATTTTATTCATGATCACACAAGCATGCACAAACCTGCCTACACACACACACGCACACACAGAGGCAGCTGTCTGGGTTTGTGGGGCAGTGACATTTACTACCAATCAGCACAAAGAGGCTCTCTCACACAGACACATTCACACTGTAAGGCAATTATCCACCCACACAAGTGATGAACAAACCTCATAAAAGTGGCAGAATTTAAATCTTTTTTTTAAATGACAGCACATATATAAAATCTACCTTTGAGCTTTGTCTTGGAATAGATATGAGAATTGCTTAGAGTTTTAATATCTTACCATTACAACTGAAACTAATCTCACCAATCTCAATGAGTTCATCTCCCGAATCAGTGTAGCGAAAAAAAAGAAAAAAAAAAGAGAAAATTTAAGGGGGAAAAAAAAGAAGAAGAAAAAAACTACTGCCACGTAAAATCTTTGCACAGTGACACAAACCATATCAATCCATGTAGCATAAGATGAGTTGCAATATTTTATCCAATGTGAGAAACAACTTTTTAAAGATAAAACAATAAAGTCACTCTTACTGTGTTGGTCTAGGTCCATTTTCTTATCTCAAGGAGAAAGAGTGTTCCTTTGCTGATGCTCATTCCTTATATGGAGTCAGCCATCTATAAAGTCCATGGCTCACCCCCCAGACCAATCACAAGCTTTGGCTCAACGGTCAAAGCAAAGCAAAGATTTCCCACTACACTCCTGGTGACATGCTAAACTCACACCAAGTTCAAATGCCATGGATGGCTGCAAAGCCGAGCTCCAAACTCTCCTCCATCTAACACGGGAGATGCTGAACAGCCAAAGGGACTCTAACCTGCCATGACTGTGAACAGACCTCTTCCCTGAAAATATGCAAATCAGCCTTGTTCACTGATGTCGACGATAATGAACATTACTCTCCCCACTAGATAGGGTCTATAGCAATAAAATGAATAAACATATGGGTTCATCAGAAAGATGATTTGCTCTGGATGTTCACTAAGCATTTAATGATCAGGGTGAAAAAGTGAAACCCCTCCCCCAAACAAACAAACAAACAAACAAAAACAGATGCACATCTCTCTGTGAGAGACGTATAGGTAAATTTACAAACACATCATGTCTGCAGAGCAATGCATCACATATGTGACTTAAATAGACAGATGATTTTTGATCATATCACTCTTTTTGGTATTTAGTGATTCTTAGAGGAAATATCTAAGAACCCTGGTGTAGTCGTATGCCCTATTGACAAAATAAGCCTGTATCAAACCAAAAAAATAACCAGATGACAAAATTGCAGCGTCATTGGAATGAGCGTACCTTCATCTACGCTGTTTTGTATACGATGGACTCAAAAAATTCATGGATCACAATGCGCTATGAAAGTTTCTCCAAAATCACAAAGCACCTACAAGGAACTGCGTTTAAAGAGTAAGTGGTGTAATCATCATTATGATGAAGCAAACAAAACACCTTCCGAAACGTCATAGCTTGAAAACATCTCACTGAAAGCAGGAGCGAGGATATAATGTACTAGTGCCTCTACATGAAGAGAGTGAAATCTGCACGGCTGAAAATGTTAGTGTTTGCATCCAAAATGTCGTTTACACAGTGATAGTGTACTATTTCAGTCTCAGCAAAATGACTTGTACATCATAAGAGCCAAGTGGCTTATGTAAATGACCTGCAACACTATTGATACAGCGTTATCAGTATAAAGTTACACCATAAAAAAGTTTAAAATATTCCTTTTATGAACTACAGGCCAAGTGGAGGAAAAATGACCTCTTAGCAAGTGAAAATATCTTTCATATTTATCTTGTACCTCCTATTATAAGATTACAATATGGCACATATATTACAATAACAATAAGACAATGTCTTGTCTTCTGTATCAAGAAAAAAAAGTCTGCACCTTCTCATTGCTATTTTTTTCTTTTATAAATTTATGATGGTGTCTAAAAAGATCATTTTAGGACCTTGGTAAAATGAACTATTAATAAAAACTAAATTTAGATCTGTTCCTCTTGTGAAAACACTGCAAAAAAATGAAGCCTCAGTGAGTGAAAATATCTTGAATATTTTAATACTCTTTTATAAGGGTTACAATAAACCAAATATAAGATTATTATACTAATTTCAAGCTTTAGGTTTTCTAATTCACTTAATTCACCTGTTCACAATCAACTCCACACAGTATTTACACAGTGTGTATCTGCCTGGACTTACCAAGCCTTTATTCCCATGTATTGTTATTCTGGTTTTGACTTTGTTGTGCACCTCGTTCATGATTTTGGATTTTGCCCCATTGCTGATGTTTGCTGATCGCCTGACCTTTGCCTGTTTTGGACAACATTTTTGAACACTGCTTTAAATTTGTTTGCCAGGCTCTTCATTAAAACTTCAAACTGCATTTGCAGTCGTCTTTGCCTTCCTGTCATGGCAGCTTCTTTCTAGAAATAAATGATTAAAATTAGCTAAATTATCTGCCAGTAGAACAAGGCTATTTCAAGCTTGTGTCTAGAAATAGATTTAATAATCATATATTATATTGTAATCTTATAATAGGAAATACTAGACAAATACTAGTATTTAAATTGTAGTATTCTAATGGTTAACTGTATTCACTTCATTTTGTTGCCAAAAAGAAAAGCCAGACTTCAGAGAAACACCTGAAAGTATTCCGTGGTCATATGCTTACAAGAATCCAAACTGTTCTCATAGTTCATGCAAACACACCCACTACAGAGGTGAAAATGCAACATTCCGAGTCACAGTAAACACGTTTTTTGTTGCTGTACCCTTGATTACAGACACTGTGTCTGCAACTTTGTTGAATTTGTTTATTTGTTCATCTTTAAGACATCATTGGCACAGCTGAACTTAAGATATCAGTTTAACACACATTTAACACGTGTCTTTGGTAACATACTATGATGGTCTTTAGAGAGAAAGTGGCCACTTCCATCCCACTCAAAACAGGTGAAATTACTATAAATGCATCATGTACTCTACAGTACATGCTCCTAATCATTATTAGGGGTCTTGTTTTCTTTTCAAAATCTACTAGTCATAACAGTAGTGCTAATACTAAACAAAAACACATGCTAACAAATCAAAAGCTGTTTCACGGAATAGGCTATTTCAATATTTTTGTCTATACTGTACAGCTACGACCATACAGTCACAAGAAACAAACTAAGTACCTCTGATTTCATTACTCTATAGTGTCCAAAATGCAGAGACAAAAAGCAGCAGGAACTGTGCATTTTAACAGTTTTCATCCTTCATCATTGGTCCCTAAGCTATATATATATATATATATACAGTATATATATATGTATATATACACACTTATAATTACTTTAATTAAAGTAAATTGCCTTGGCCTAGCCTCTGAACAGGGTTGTGTCTCCTTGCTTGTGTTGCTTGAACTTGGTGCAGCTTTTGACATCGCTGATCATACTATACTCCTTGATAGACCAGACTAGACTTGATAGACACTTCTTGTAGGCGTTAAGTGAACAGCTGGCTCAGGTCTTGTTTGACTGATCGTTATCAGTTTGTAAACGTAAATGGTGACTTCTCTTCACATACTAAGGTAAAGTTTGGTGTTCCACAAGGCTCTGTTTTAGGCCCTCTGCTCTTTTCTTTATATATGCTACCTCTGGGCA
>CM074953.1:22135895-22155327 GCA_037577455.1 Pangasius macronema | reverse complement strand
TTTCTGATTACATAATAACTCTGGATGGCCTTTCTGTTTCATCATCTGCAGCAGTAAAAGACCTTGGTGTGATTATCCACTCTAGTCTTTCTTTTGAAGCTCACTTAGATATTACTAGGATAGCCTTCTTTCATCTCAGAAATATTGCTAAGAAACAATGGCTGCTGTGTTCTCCATCTTGTATTAACAGAGATTTGTTGGTACCTCGATTAGTGTGTGCTACAGCTGGGGGTAGAGCTTTCTCTTACAAAGCCCCACAGCCCCACAGTTATGGAACAGCCTTCCAGTTAGTGTTCGGGGCTCAGACACAGTCTCAGTGCTTAAGTCTACGTTGAAAAGTCCAGGCCACGAACAGTTTTGCACTGATAAAGTCTCCATCAGCGAACAGTTCATAACTTCAATAAAATAGACTTCATATGAAAACTATAATGAATTTTCTGGTTACACAACTGCAGTTGTAGTATACAGTTATTTTTCACTTTTTCCACTTTTCAACCACCTCTGTCTTAATTTTTCTGAAAAAGAAAGATGCACAAATTTTACGGTTTTCATGCTGTATTGTGGTTGCTGGACTGATTGCAAATGTTCCAATTATGTCTGCTTTACCTGTTTTGATTGAAATTATTATACATATTGTTATTATTACTCAGCATTTATGCAAATGTCTGCTTAGTGGCGTTCAGCAGATGTTTCCCCTCTACTTTGCCAATATTGGGTATTACCAGTCATTGTAGAAGGCTCAAACCATTGCAGCTGATGTAAACAGGACAAAATTTAATGTACGATGAACAATTATTAACCACTTTTGAGGTATTTAGTTTACTTTGGAAGATGGCACGTTGAATGATGCCGCACAGCATCTAGCTTCAATAGGTCTAATTGTAATTAAACTGCTCGAAGCATAAAGAGTGGGTGTCTCCAAAAGAAATATGGGTAGGTGTTACCTCCACGTTTACACTGAAAAGCTTTCTTGTGTCATATTGATTTGTTCAGCACAAACACTTAATTAATGAAAACTGAATAAGAAAATTCACCTAAGAGATTAATATTGTTATACAAAGTTAACAAAGTCTGATGTAATTACACCATAAAAGAGCATGTAAAATGGTTACACTTACAATCCACACTGAATGTTTGTATACTTCTTTATCTCATTAAAACCACAGAAGTTTTTTTTAACTGTACTATGCAGCTACTTAACACTAGTTAGGCTACATATGCTGCTATATTAGTTAAACTTGCAATCTGCAAACATGCACATGACTGTATATCAAAACAGTGAAAAAAAATGTTAGTCAGTTTGTCAGTTAATGTTTGTTTACATTTACACGGGTAAATTCCTCTTTCTAACCACTCCTTCACATCTCTGTCCATTTCATAATGGATACCATGTTCAACAAACGCAATTATTATATCCCAGGAGCCTCTTTATTAAAATGCAGAATCGTGACAATGTTGGGAAGATGCACATAGAACAGTTTGTTCGCCAGATATCATGGTACAAGAGCATTTTAACTTCAGCCACTATGTGGTTTTGATTTGGCTAGACTAGCTCCAGACTTCCCAGTTTGATCCTGGGATCAAGTTACTGTCTCTGTGGAGTTTTGCACATTCTCCCTGTGTCCGTGTGGGTTTTCTCCAGGATCTCTGGTTTCCTCCCACTTCCTAAGAACATGCCAACAGAAAGCCTGGCTGCTCTAAATTGCCCCTTGGTGTAAATGAGTGTGATGGGTGTGTCTCCAAGATGGTGACCAAACATGACCTTGACCAGGATAAAGCTGAAAGATGAAAACTGACAGTGATCCATCTTTTGACAGTGATCCATCTTTTCAAGTTATGTGGTAGGACAACAACTTGCCAGAAAAAAATATATTAAAATATAAAATTTTATTAATATATTTAAAAAATGTTTGAAACCTGATTTAAATTTATTTTTCTTTACTTTCCATTTACTTAACTCACACACTGGCCTTCTGTAAAAACACTGGATACCTCTACATTAAGTCATGCACATGTATATACTGTATACGCTTATTTTTGATTCATACAGATATTATGTATGGTATAAATGTCATTTTTCATCAACTACTAGCAATGAACAACTACTAATTATTGTTTTTGATCTGCCTGTCCTACAGTGTGTTGCTGAAGGCCATACCACAAAGAACCTTCCAAAACTAATAATATATAACCGTAGCAAACTCTCTTTCTGTTTATATACTCACTGGTCACTTTAATAGGAACACGTGCACACCTGCTCATTCATGCAATCAGCCAATCATGTGGCAGCAGAAAATGTGATGCCAGTGACTTTAACTGTGGCATGGTTGTTATCAGACAAGCTGGTTTGAGTATTTCAGAAACCGCTGATCTCAACTTGCATCACTCAAGTTTGGAAGAAGACCAGACAACATATTTCCAATCCTCAGCTATCTGGTCTGGACAAGACTGTGTCCACTCTAGCCTCAGATGCTTGTTCTGTCTGATCTGGCACCAGCAACCATATCACGATCAAAATCAGTGAGATCACATCTTGTAAACATTAACTGAAGCTCTTGAACTTTATCTGCATGAGCGCATCCACTGCACTGCTGCCACGATTGCCGTTATTAATAAAGTTGTAGGTGAGTGTAATTAATGAGCTGCAGGTCATTCTACATTCATTAACCTGACAACAGCAAGTTCAAATCCCTGCCTGATATGCCAGTGATACTAAATGAAGTGCCTGAGACCTGGCTGGCACCATTTACTGATCCATGATTTGATCAGTGCCTGAGACCTGGCATGGCCAGGTCGGGAGTGCAAAGCTAAAGGAGAGTTACGGACTTGTAAAGGAGTGTAAAAAGCTGGAATCTGAGTCATACATTTTGGTCAGTCACGTATGTACATGTGCAAATGAGTGAATCTCTGCTGATATGTTTTCAGATCACTCTGTACCAAGAAGTAAAGTGTAAAGTTCACGTACTGAGTTTGTTTTTGGTGACTGATCACAAACAGAACTGTCAATATGCTTCTTTAAACTAAGAATTTGTATGAAAGAAAGGTAACTGGAAATATATTAGGTCAGAAAATAACAGGGTGATGTTAAATAAATGCACCCTAAAAATTTCAATAATAAACAGATTCAGTGATTGATTTCTATCACCTAATATATGTAAGACTATTGCAAAACACTGATTGTGGTCCTGAAAAAAAAAAAGAATGAGACTGAAGGCATTAGAGAGTGTAATAGTCAAAACTAGATAATAGTCACTTTTACACCATTTCTTCTGTACACTACTACATTATAGTAATCATTTAGATAATGATCATGATTGAAAAGGGTTCTGGGAGTGTGATAATATGGCAGGATACCATTATAGAATAGAACATATAATTTACAAAGCTTATTATTAGAGATGGTGCAATAACCACATTCTCCCCCCCATACAATACGTTTTTTTTGTTTTTTTTTTAAACACACTGGAAGACATGCCACAGCCACAGTTAAAGATTCTCTTTCACACAAAAATCATTTACATTGTAGACTTAATAAATATAGTATAAGGTACAGCCTAAATATAATAAAATCAACTGTAACAAAAGAAAAAACAGTTAAGTCCCTTTAAAAGTAAACATTTCTAGCTCTAAAAATAAAATCATTTTCAAATGTCATTTGTTACAGGATCCAATATTAGATTTCTTGAAATCCAGTCCACCATTTTTTGCAGGTATTGGCCCGATACCAATACTGCATATTGGATCAGTGCCATCTCGACTACTTCATCATTTTCGTTATTATTATTGTTGTTGTTCTTCTTATTATTATTTTGAACAATGTCCATGTTAAAAAGGTGCAATTTCTTAAAGAGAACCCCACTGCAGTATTATAAATCAGATTTCCATCATCATCTTTAAAAGTGCTGAATTGTTAAAAAATTAACAATTAATTGATAAATTAAAAAGCATGATATTGGTTCACTGACTAATTACACTCAGGATTAGACAATGCCATAGCAAATTTAACAACACATGAAACTAAACAAAACCTAATTCATTTACCTCAGGGAGAGATACTCACGACTTCATAAGCCTACAGATGCATTGTAAAAAGGTTAGATGCATCCATATCACTAACAAACTGTGTTACTGAAACAGCAGTGTAACAGGTTAAGTAAATCTGAAACGGCTATCAAAGTTTCCACAAAACACACTTCCATGTGAAGTGCGTGTTTAAAAGTATGATTAAAAAAGACAGGCAGCCCACTTTTTATATCACAACCCTGCTATGTAATAATTAGTGACATTTTTACAATGTTTTGATAAACACGCTTGCTGAAGAAGGGCTCGAAATCTTCTCTCTTCTATCTTTTATTCTTTTATCAATATTCTTGATTTGGTCCTAAACAAAATAACAATACTGCTGTCATTTAGTCTCATTCTCTTTGCAAATGTAAAGTTTTAACCATCTGCTGTTATACCAGGAAACTCTACAACCTACAATTATCCTACTGTAAAACTTGCGTTCCTTTTCACTCCTAGTTGATATACACTATAGGGCCATAACTGTTCTCCAGACTGTTAGAAGCACACAGTTGTATAGAATGTCTTTGGAGAATGTAACACTACAATTTGCCTTCACTGTTCCAGCATGACAACGCCTCTGTGCACAAAGTGCGCTCCATGAAGACATGGTTTGAAGGTGAGGCTGGAGTGGAAGAACTTGAGCGTCCTGCAGGCTTCCAGGAAGCGTGGAGCTTATTATAACATCAGAGGAGGACTAAATCTGGAATGGGATTTTCAGCAACACATATGGGTGTGATGGTCCCAAAGGTGTCCACAAACTTTTGGGCTTCTATAGTGTACTAGATGTGTGTTTAGATAAGGATATAAAATTGGTGTTTTGGAAAACATACTAAAAATATTCATAGACGTGATTAATGCCATCTACTGCGTGTGTGTGTGAGAGTGTGAGTGAAATAGTGGGCGGGGCTTACTCACTGTTTTTCACGGTTCTACATTAGAAGTCGCCTCCCATTCAGAGAACCGTGTTTTTATTCTTCTTGTAAATTAAAATCAAGCCCATTTCGTATTTAAGAATTAGCTACATGCTTAGGCCACGTGGATTATTTTAAATCAGTAACTCACAAACAGTCTAAATAAAGGAAAAATATGAGCAGAACCTCGACAGAAAACCAGGCTCTAAGCTCTAAAGAGTATATATTTTATATATAAACCGAACCTGTGTATGTATTTATTTTTTATGAGAATACCACATGCGATAATGACCCTTTTCAGCACAGCAGTAAGAATAAGAAGGCAGAGTGTTTAAACCCTTCGCTTTCCCCCAGCCAGGCTACACCCAGGCTTAATCGCGGTCTTTTATCTCCTAAAGAGCCCCAACCCCCCATGCCTGTAAAAAAATAATAATAATAAGCATAGAAATATGTATACATCACGGAATAAACTCGACTCAAGACCCTGATTCAATCCCCTTGTGCATGCAGCATTAATAAGTAGCTGCATACTGTAAAACAGGAGATATTTAAACAATGCAGCTCATGTCCTCAAGGTCCACACATGCAGTC
Organism: Pangasius macronema; assembly: GCA_037577455.1. Taxonomy (NCBI): domain Eukaryota; kingdom Metazoa; phylum Chordata; class Actinopteri; order Siluriformes; family Pangasiidae; genus Pangasius; species Pangasius macronema. Next base: position 22,149,760 of record CM074953.1, on the reverse strand, counting down.
CTGTCGATCTGCCTGCACTGGTGTAAAAACACTCAGCTTTGCACTTTCTTCCAAACACATATTTCACCCCCCCAGACCCCCCCCCCATATTCATCTACCTGTGGAATTAATAGGCAGCGCACTCTTATTTATACACATCAGACTTTCCTCACAGAGGGTTCACACGGGGAAATGTGTGTAAGAGCAACGCGCCCATGCACACACACACTCTCTCTCTCACACACACAATGCGCTAAAGCGTAGACGCGCCAATTAAATAATAATAATAATGATATTAATGTATAAAAACGCGCGCGCGCGCACAAAGCTGACAGCAGTTAGGAGCAATGCAATGGTTTACAGATCTGTAACTTAACCGACGTGTGTGTGTGTGTGTGTTCACAGAGCTTCCTTATACTAGTTGCCTGAATACTTAACACACCCTTGGTCACTTCTGCAGACAGGCTTATTTCCTTCCACCCAGGCAATTCGCCAATAACACAAATGATTGTGCTTTTAATATTTCTTTCATTCCCAAAAAAGTCCAAGCTCTGAGCCACTTTGCACAAGATCACCCACATATTACAGGTCATTTTAGCTATTTATGAATATGATCAGCTGCCATAACGCAAATCTAACATTTTGCTTGCAGCAGATGTGGAAGCGTTAGCAGGAAGAAGACGCAACTAAAGACAACGAAATAAACAGAACTCACCTGAATTGGTCAGAGAGACAGAGAGACAGAGAGAGAGAGAGAAAACACACACACACAAACACTTCAGATTTCTGAGATGAGGCGGGCGACTGATCTTCGGCTCTTCTAGTCCATACCCATTTAAACCAGGAGAAGAGCGTGGAAATTTCCACCATGTGATGATGGCAGAGCCCTCCTGCCGCATCAGATTACAGCGACACACTCCGATGGTGGTCGCCTGTACCCTGCCCTGCCACTGAGACACAGCAGAGCTTCACCCAGGACTTTCCTTCAGCTTTATTCTCAAGATTCACACCAGTCGCTTGAAATGAAGCACTTTCTCATTAGATATAAGATAAGATAAGATAATTCAAAGAAGTGTGCTTGTTACCCTTTTGAAACACTTCACTACACTGGTTGCAATAATTAAAAGCAATTAAGATGGTTTTAACTACTCATAGCAGGCCAAGAGAAAACTTGTACACTCTTGGGCAAAACAAAGACAAACAAACAAAAAAGAAAAAAAGAGAAAAGAAATAAATATGAAGTTTTTAATGGTCTTAACAACAAATCACTGGTCAGGAAATTATCAAGAATGAAACAAATAGATAAAGGAAGTCAGTAGGCGAGAGCTTTTCCCTTTGATTTCTTTAAATGTTTAAGTCTTGTGGCCAAATAATCACTAATCTTTTAACAAACAAAATCCCCAGAAGATATTTTTGGAAAATGTTGTACACCCAGACGTGTGTTAGTTTGGATTTTACATCANTATAGAAGTGAATTTCCCTGTTTCTAGCTTTTCCCCAAACAGCAAAAGGAAACCAGTGAATGGAGGCACAGGAGCTCCCAGGAGTGCATCTGCTTCATTCCTGCTCCTTTTCTCACCAATGATTAGTGGTTGAGACCATTAAAAGCTTCATATTTGCCCAGGAATGTGGGTGTTTGCCTAGTGATAAACCCATGATAGCGCCCCCTCCCTGTGGCTGTGCTGTGGTCATATCCTCCCATTGATGGACAGATGGAGTAGTAAAATGTTAAATATTTGTCTGACAAATTGTGCATGACAGAGTGAGCGAAGTGAAAAAGCACAGAGTAAGCTCCATGAAGACATGGCAGTATATCTGTCAATAAACTCTGGGTGTGTCATTCAAAAATTAATCCTGTAATAGCAGATAGAGTGACTAATGCTGTAGTCATTTTTGTAAAATTGTCCTATGCATGTGAAAAACCAAAATGTACAATCATTGGGTAATTATCTTGTCAAAATCTTTCTGCTTTAGAGAAGAACAGTTGATATTGCATTTCTTGCTGTGGAGTCAGCAAACACCTCTCTCTCTCTCTCTCTCTCTCTCTCTCTCTCTCTCTCTCTCTATATATATATATATATATATATATATATATTCTGTCTATATATATATATATATATATATATATATATATATATATATATATAGTTTCCCTAAATCAGACCAAAACCAGACCAGACCTTTTGTAAGTATCATGTCTTCTGGCTACATTTTTAGTGTAGTATACAAAAAGTAAAGCTTGTTTTATATTAAATGTTCAGTGTGTGAACAGATACAAACCAATACCAATAAACCCTGTTTTACAACAGACCAATCAAGTCAAGGGGAGTTTATTGTCATTTCAACCATATACAGATAGTTAGTACATAGTGAAACGAAACAACATTCCTCCAGCACCAAGGTGCTAAACAGGACAAACACAGAACTACAAGGGACTACATACATTTATACATAAAGTGCACAAGTGCAAACATGCACAGACAGCACAAGACAGCACAATGACTACAGGGACAAACAATGGGCACAGTAAGTCCCAGTGCAGTGCCGACCAGTACACAGTTCTATTAGAAAATGAATCCAGTGACAATAGTGCAAAAAAAGTACAACTTTTTACAGACAAACTGTAAGATGGCCTTTCCACAATCTGACATCATAGACAAAGTGAAAAGAATCTAATGTATATATATTTTTTTTGCATAACCTTAACAGAAGACAGAATTCTGATGCAACAAAAAAGAGAAGTGAACAGGTCAAACAATGCAAATTTGAGACTGCATGGAACAACATGACATTTTACTGTCCTCTTGCACACCGTAATTTGCAGTCTGTTTTAAAGATTCAGTTTTGTTCCCAATATATTTACCATAGAAAAGGTAACAAAGTTTATGATCATTATGTGTTTAGTTCCCTTGTGGGTGATGGAGTCCTGCACTTATCAGCAGACTATTGTCAGGGGTGAATGAAGCATTCAAAGATCTTCTTCTTTTTTTTTTTTTGCAAAAAAACTCCAAAAAACACAGAAAGTAAGCCTCAGGTGGGTTTCTCTCTACACTAAACTGCACTAGGTGTGAATGAGTGTATAAATGCATGTGTGTATGATGCCCTGTGATGGAGTGGTGCCCCACTCAGGGTGTATTCCTACCTTGTGCCCAGTGTTCCCAGGATAGGCTCTAGATCCTCGCTGACCAGGATAAAGCACTGACAACTTACTGAAGATGAATGAATAAAGTAGACAGTAACTACTGTATATAGACAACATACAAGTTTATGTCATTAGATTTGTATAATTTTCCATTTGTAGTTGCTTGTTCCTGTTGTACATCACAGAAGTGTACCCTAGTCAGTAGTAAGTTCCAGACATACTGTTTGTACTGTAAGCATTGTACAAAAAATCTAAAGTGCCATATGTGGTCCCTAAGTCCTCCTCCTCTCCATCAGAAGCACTAGAATCTACTTCTGCCACATCAGGCTCCTCTGGGGTTGGCTGCTTGGACTGAACAGCTAAAAATATATACTTTTTTTCAACTCTCACCTGGTCTCCATCTGCTGATTCCTGGCTGCTTCTTCACCACTACATATAGATGTGGCTTCCACTGAACACTTTCAGCATCAATCTGTCACCAGGTTGGAACATGTGTGACTTTTTGCTATGTGGTCATAGTGCTTTTTCTGGAGATCTTTAGCATGCCTTGACATTCTGTTTGCCTGATCATAAGCTTAGGTCAATCACTCACCAGGGTCTTGACATATTCACTGTACTCATATGGCTCCCTGGCAGTGGACAAGTCAAAGATGAGGTCAGCAGGGAGTCTGGGGTATATGCCATACATCAGGCTTCACAAAGTATGGAGAGTAATCAGTGGAATATTGAGTACAATTATAAACATGTATCAGTGCATCAACATACTTATGCCACCAAAGTTTCTTATTGGGATTCAGAGTGCCCAGCATATTCATCAGAGTTCTGTTGAATCGCTCTATGGTCCCATTGCCCTGCAGGTTGTAGGGTCTGGTATGGGTCCTTGTGATTCCAGTTAGCTTGCACAGGTCTTTCACAGCTGCACTCTCAAAATTGTGGCCCTGGTCCAGAAATCAGCAAAAGAAATTCTTCCTCATAACCTTTGCCACAAATCCCCAATGACCAGAGTCATCATTGTATTAGGAGGGGAAAACAACGGACTATGCATGTAAGCAAAAGACATACACATGTCCATGCAGTTCGTCTTCTCTTTGCTTTCTGAAGTAACACTGGAAGCATATTGTAAAACAGTGCATTATGGGAAATGTAGTAAGAACAACAATGTTAACCAAATACCCAACATTCATGAAGACTTCTTTTAGCCAAAAGTTGCATCTTCTCTGGCAAGACCAGCTGATCAATGGACTGTCTCTGACCATCCTTCACTTGTCTGTACAAAATTCCATCCTTGACCACTGACCTTCTCCAACCATTTAAGAGAAGGCATACAAGTTTCCCTTGATGTTCAGCATCTTATATTGTAGAACTGACCCAGTGGCAGAGTCCTCCCTTTGGCTTTTTCTGATCTCCATCTTTGTCATTGCAGGGAGAGAATCAGTTTCAGCTCCGATCAAATTGCTTGTCATACAGTTTCAGAGACTCTCCACCTTGACTTGCACCAGGTCTCTCTACAGTCTGACTAGCTTCAGGTTACTGTCTCCCACATTCATTTTCACTAGCTTGGTCTTACTGAGGGGAGGAGGTCCACTGTATGAAAGGCTGAAGGGCTTGTGTTACTTTTTGTCTGGACATTCTTGACAGTGCATCAGCATTAGAGTTACATTTTCCTTACCTATACTCAATGTCGAAGTCAAACATTGCAAGCTGTGACACCCATCGCTGGCCTGTAGCATTCATCACATACTTCATTGAATTGCTATCAGTCAAAACCAAGAATTTGTGGCCATAGAGGTGGTCATAAAATTTCTTGGTAACAGCCCACTTCAGAGCCAAAAATACTCTAACTTGTGCACTGGATAGTGGGTTTCAGGTGGACTCAGGCCCTGGAATAGGCAATCACTTGTTCAACACCATCTTGAGTTTGGGCAAAGACAGCCCCAAGACCCTCCTTGGATGCATCTGTTTGCAACACAAATGGAAGGCTGTAGATGGGGTAACCCAATATTGGAGCAGTTGAAAGGCTTTCATCTGACCACTCAAATGGTTTGGCAGGTCCAGATTTTGGCTCCTCTTTTCTTCCTCCTCTATTGGGTGCAGCCAATTTTGCATATCCTTCAATGGATTGCCGGTAGTACCTCAAGAAGCCAAATAACTTTAGCTTTTCCTTTGCATTTGATGGTGTTTCCAGTCTTTAACTTTGCTTATTTTCTCTGGGTCAGTCTGCAGATAAAACATGGCCCAGATACTGCACTTATTTTCTCAGTAGACTGCACTTTTAAGGTTCCAGCTTCAAGCTCTATTGGTGGAGTGAGTCAAACACCAATTGCAGCCACTCAAGGTGCTCTTCAAAGGTTCCAGAGAAGATAATTATGTCATCAAGGTAGATCAGGAGGCTCTCAAAGTTTAGATCACCAAAGCAACAGGTCATCAAACTTTGGAAGGTTGAGGGTGCATTTTATAACCCAAAAGGCATCATATTAGCCTCATATAGCCCCATCAGTGTGCTGAATTCAGTTTTGTGCTTGTCTTGTTTAGCGACCTCAGCTTGTCAGTAGCCAGATGTAAGATCAAGATTGGATAAGTACCTTGCTTGTCCCAGTGCCTCCAAAGCATCCTCTATTCTTGCTAGAGGGAAAGCATATCTTGTACTCCAGGAATTTTCTTTCCCTAGTCCACAGAGATCCTCAGTGTTTTTGTCACAACAACAATTTGAGATGCATATGATAACTCCAGACACTTCCATGTCTGATATGGCCTTTTGAACCTCCCGGTACTGAGAAGACCTGAAGAGGTAAGGTCTTCTGGTAAGGGATGTGGAAAGGTCTACCAGAGGTAAGTCATGTTGCACAGTGGTGGTATATCCATAGTCTAGGGAGAGCTGGGAGAAGACATCAGCATTTCTCTTTATTAAAACCTTGACTAGTGAAAGCTGCTCCTCACTCTCCACTGTTGCAACACTAAGATCTACTCCACATGTTACTTCAGCTTCAGACTCAATGCTGGTAACCTGTTGACTTTGGCATGATCTGATCACTGTGATGATCACTGTGCTTTCTCCAAACTAGCTCTTACACATGAATTGGTTACGGCTGGGCAATTGGCATTGACCTCCATTTTCAACAACACTCTGGATCAGGAAAGCATCAGCAAGGTAGGTTCTTGACTTGACAACCACATCTTTTTCAGAGATATTCAACAGATGATGAAGACCACACCCCTTTTCTACATTAGCAAGCAGCCTGGCAACCACTGGAATACTTTTGGGGAATTGGCTCTCCATGAGAACTGTGTAAGGTGTTGTCTTTGGCCCACCCATGACCCAGGTAACATTCAGCTGTTTACCAGCTGTTACTCTTATTCTGTGGCCAGCATATTGTACATGACCAACTTTGCCTTCAACCCCACCAGGTTCATTTTTGCTTATTTCTAGCAGGGCAGAGTGCTAATCTGGATTAGTCAGCTTGACTTTGGTGAGATATTGTCTGCCATACGAAGCATGGAGGTGGTTTTTGGAAACCCTAACAACATAAGTTCCAATGACCAGAGGAACACTTGAGCGATACTCTGTTACAGGGACCAGATAGGCAGGAACATTTGTATACACCCCTCCCAAAAACCTGAGGTTGATATAGAGCACACCAACATGAGAAACAGTTTGTCCAACAGCACCTTCAATGGGGATATCAGAAGGCTGCAGTTTCTGGGAGCAAAGGATATGGAGTCTGTGCCAGAAATCATCAGTAATTGTGGTTACTTGAGAGCCAGAATCAATGACAGCCCTACACATCTCTCCATTTACTTTAATAACTCCTAAAAGGACCTACGAGCGGTGTATCAGCTGGTTTGAACTTGCTTTGTGTTGCTGGGGATCCTGTTGTACGCATGTAGTTGCCCCAGAAACCACAGGCATCAAGCGTTTAAAGCAGACCCTGTCTCTCCTCCACTTTCAGCTTGAACAGCATCATCTGTCAGCACTGTCCTACAGAGACGAGCAATTACCACAGCTATTTCACACTACAACTCCAACTGCATTTTCACAACATCCTTGTGGTCTCTGACCTTGGTGGCATTCCAACTCTAGCCTACAGCTGGGTGAGCCTGTGGATCTGATCCTCCTGGCTGCTGACCAGTTTCTTAACCAAGGCTCTAAGTTCCGACAGGTCTGTGTTCTGCCTGTTTCCTTTCTCAGGCTTTGCCCACTTTGTTGACAGCTTGCTGTTGTGAACTGTACTTGGTTGTGCCTGAAACCTCTTTGTCTCTCTTTGTCTCAAGCTAGGCTACGGAGCTCTGCTTGGAGTTCACAAAAACTTAGAAGCCTTGGATTCACTGGATTTTGCAATTCTGTGGTAAACCTCTTCATCACTTAGTCCTCTTAAGAACTATTGAGTCAGTTTGCCATCTCTTAGCACTCAAGTGTTGCACTACTGTTGCAAAGCACAGATGTGTGGGCAACTCACCAGCATTGAGGAGATACTGCATAACCCTTATCCAATCATCAGTAAGCACCTTACAGTCTGGATCACCACTGAAGACTTGCACATTTCTTACCTGATGTGTCTGTGTAAGCTGTGTTGTTGCATGTTCAGGTTGTGCAGAGCCATAGATGCCTGCAGTTGGCCAATAAGCTGCATGCGATGGCACAGACTGAGGGTGTTGCACAGGTGTGGGCGTACATATGTGGACCAGGGTACATTGTCATAGGAGCATATTCAGGAGTTGTGGAAGTTGGCAAAGTGACATGGCTTGAATATGTAGGGTGGTGTTGATCATTAATGAAGACAGGTGGAGCTTGGATATGGTTTGGATGGGGTCTGTGAGGAATTTTTGGTTTCAGGTGAGACAGTGGATGCTAGACGCAGGTGTGTGCCATGTAGCGTGGTGTACATGGGCACTGGCATACCATAGGAGGGGGATGGGAGAGTTTGAATGGTGGTTGGATGGTTAGGCAGGCTGGTATGGGGTGAAACAGCAGATGGGTGGAGGGTAGGTGAAGATGCATTCATGGCAGTTGGCAACCGATCAAAGGAGGTTAGTAGTGAGGAATGAATTGGGGCTGAATAAATAGGTAGGTGGGTTTTGCTAGATACAGTGGCTGCTGGAGGTGGGTGTGAGTCAGTGGGAAGGGTGGACATATCAATTGGCAGTCCATTGACAATGGCTGGGGAAGCCTGAATGGTGGGATGAAACTGTCGATACATTAGGTGGGTGTGGGCTAGGTAGAGAGTTGTGTATGGCAGATGGCAGCCTGTAGGGGGAATCTGTTAATGCTTGTACATGGGGTGAGGGCTGGGGTTGCATGGGAGGCATGTGGGGTGATGCCCATTTGATGCCAACCCACTACTGAGGGTGGTGCAGACTGTGTATATGCCATTAGCTGAGTAGTCTTTGGCCTTACAGACTGTTGTAGGGGTAGCTTGTCATCTGGGTGGGTCACAGATTCGTTATTCAGGCCAGGAGTAATGCTTACTTCATACTGTGGAAGTTTGTCATGGTCTGCTGGTAACCACAGAGTGGCCTAGAAAGGCTGCCTTAGCATAGATTGGGAGGGGATGTGGTTTATGAAGAGTGTCTTCTTGCATTTTTTCCACTTATTTTATTATTCTTCTTGCCTCTGCAACACACAATGTTTCAATAGTGTACTTTGTATTAGTGTTAATTTTGTATAGTGTTTGCACTAATTATGTGAGTATACAGTAGAATATATTTAGCGTATTTAATGCATAAGAATGTGTCTCTTGTTTTTTCTCTTTTCTCAAAAAAAAACATTTCTGAGATTAGAAAGAAAAAAAACTTCTCAAGTACACAACTTAAATATTTGTCAGAAATGACAAAATATAGTACTATAGTTTCAAAAACCAGAAATGAAACTTTGTCCATCATAGCAAAATATCAATATTCAAATACCATGATATTAAAGGCTCAAAACACAGAAAATCTTCAAAAGCTATTGATTCAGTTCAACGCAAACATATTACCAATTAACACTTTCACTTTAAAACCGGCAAAAATGATACACTGCTTCATGGCCAGAGAGCTCACCCCAGGTGCGTAGAAACCAGCCATCCCAGGTCTCGGCACCAAAGATGTAACTGTTGTTTCATCATTACTGGCACACACCATTGCCCCCCCCCCCCATCCCCCGCCCTGCACCATAGTCCTTATAACATCCCTATGTACAGGTAGATCTTGTTATTGTTAAATGAAAATGCTAATGTTAATGTTTGTTTGCAAGTATAAAGATCAGGATAAACAGTGATATTGTAACTTTGTTCTCTCTCTGTACAATGAACTGCATGCTGAGCTTCTGAGTCTGATCTCTTCCTTGTATTTTATATATCTGGAGAAGAAGAATGTGGGGGATAAGCAGGAGTGAGAGCCTTTTCAATGGTGGAGTGTTATAAGTCTCTCACACATGGTCAAATTTACTGAAACATGCAGCACATATTATAGAGTAACATACAGTACTTCCACTGCCACTGAAAGCTATATATTTGATTACCATATTTTTGGTAACGCTTTACAATAACAGTACATGAATAATAATGCACTAATACCTGAATTAATACTTACTTAAACATGAACTAATGATGAGTTAAGGCATGTACTTATCACAAATTAATGAAGAGCTTACCTTAACTACAACGTGAGTCTTATGAATTCATGTGTTCATAACGACCACCTTAATTACATGTTAGTACGTGTTTGTTACTTAATGTATTAATTACCACATAGGGGTAAACTAAATCAAATTAAATCAAAATCTATAAGAAAGAATATTAATTAAACATGAATAATTTGAAATAGTTTATATAATTTGCCATATGCAGCTGCATACACAAACATCACTGGATGAATTGTAGAAAGATGCATTATTAAGGAACATCAGTAATTTCATTTTGCATCATTCTCCATCCATTTCTCTTCAAATCCCACTGTAGTACTAGCACATGCTCTGGGTGGCTATAGGGCCCGGGGCACTGCTCTGTTGCCCACGAGAGGGAAATTAATACAGTAACATTTATGCATTTAACAGACGCTGTTATCTGTTAAACATTTTTAACATCTATTAACAATAGGTTAATAGATAATAGATATTAATATCTATTAACAATTCTTTGTGGACTGAGCTGTGCATATATCTCCTTTCAGTGGATTTCTGAATCAGGTGTTTACATGCAGCAAATTTCTGATTAAAACAGGCATATTTCAAAGGTGGGAATCAGAATATTGTCTTAATCTAAATCAGGCAATTAGATTGGCATTCAAGCGATGATTGATTGGTATTAATGGGCCCAATGTGTGCCAAGAAAACATTCCCCACACCATTACACCACCTCCACCAGTTAGGTAACCGCACAAATGAGTAGGTGTGCAGATGTTCCTAATAAAGTATTTGGTGGGTGTATCTCTACCCTGATGGGAGTACAGGACATTAAACAAAGGTTCACTGAACTATTTGATGAGAATGAAAATAATGTGAATCATATGCTATGGTATTCCCATTGACCATCTCTCAATCCAGTTGAACATCAGTGGAAGATTTTGGACTAGCACACTCATCATCCACACCACCATAATCAAAACACCACCTGAGGAAAAATCGTTTATAAAAATGGCATTCATCCTCCACTACAGTTCCAGAGACAGAGCTGGTCTGGCAGCTCGTGGTGGCCCAACACCTTCCTAAGATGCTGTATGATGTATATATTTCTATTTTTTTTTACAACTATTTTAGAAAGATATATTCTTGCTCCCTCATGAGTGGCATACTGTGGATACACACTAGTACTTTGTTTGTGGCTGTCATATGCCTACTATATTGCCTAGTTGAATCTTGAAACTAAACTGATGTGCCCTCTATAAGTAGTACAGAGTGTTCTTCCTGTACTTTTCCATCAAGCACAGTGGCCAGCATTTGGGCATCATCCCAAACAGATCAGCTACAGAAACAGACCACTGTATTTCCCTTTGCCAGCTTTATAATAGCGGAAACAACGACACAGAGTCTGTGAGTTCCATCATGGTTTATGTCCAGAACTGTTAAAAATTAACACATGGAAAATTCAGCTCGGCATTTAGACTGAAAGTACTTCGATTTCTATTGGAAGACACACTTGAGAGTTTGCATGATACGCGTAAGAGCTAAAGGTGGGGTGGGGATTCAGGTCTTTACTGCATTTGCATTAAATACCCCAAAATTACTCTCACTCACAGCATTGCTTTTTGAACACTGCCTGTGGGAAATCCATGGGAAACAAATAAACATGTTAGCACTGTGTTTTTGACACTGCTAATGCTTGAATGTAAAAAAAAAAAAAGTCCTGCAAAAATAAACACCAGAGCGACTGAAGTAAGCCTTTGGGGTGTACGTAGCATCTGTGTTTATTTGTTCGAAATAGAACCCACCTAACTTTCCCCCACATCCCGTTACTGCTCTAAATATGCACTCAGCCTCATGACCCTCACATCCTTCAGACAGATTGGAAAGGAATGGCAGCCTCAAGCATGCCATAGTAGAAGATCCCTGGAGCTCCACTGTTTTTGATACCCAATACAAGCGTGTACACAGGTGCTGTTACACTCCGGGGTTTACCACAGTGATGCTGTTTTTGAAAACATATTTTTCAAAAAGTTGTTTTCAGGACTAGACATGCAGCTGCAATGTGAAGGGTCATTACAGCACAAGTAAAGCCATTCTGGGACTATCTAAAGATTGTGTAGATGCAAAAATCTCAGATAATGGCCTAATAATTACAATTATGTATTTGTAATTTATTTGTAAATACTTTTATTTATTTGTAAAAAGTTATATAACTTTCGAATGTACCTATTAAATTCAAATTCAAATTCAAATTTTATTAGTAGTTCTTATTAAGACCAGACCTCAGCCAAATGGCTTAAAATGCTTTATACCTGAAATTATTCTGCATGAACTTCACTTAATTTTGAACTAGTTACATTCTTCCATCTTAAATAACATTTTACAGAATATAACATTTTTTGTTTCATAGTTTTGTTTCATTTTTTTTGTTTCATACTGCTTTTAAACCACAGTGCTGTTGAATTCTAGATTCTGATTGGTCAGAAGGTGTTGATTAACTTTCTAGAAGAGCAGCTCGGAAAATTGTGCCAGCTGTAATGCAAATCACAGGCTTATATTCATGTGCTTGTTATAACATTTATGTTATTTTTATTGTAAGAGCTCAGTCACAGTGACTTGCTCCACATCTACAGCTACTAAAAAACTGGCTTCTTGGTAACATGACAACTTACCTTTTTTGTCTTTTTAAGTTCAAGAGAGCGGCTGGGAAGGGTCAGCTGTTTATAGCTGCAATAACTGAAGTGATAAAAGGAACAACATTAGGTGCAACTATAAACTGATAAAAAGCTGTTTATAAATACTATAAATTTTAAATAAATAAATTATACATAAATTTTATTAACAATTTTAAAAATTGCATAAATGGAAAATGTCTGTGGAATTAAGAGCAATAAAACAGTCTGAGAAGTGTTGTTATTGGAAAGTAATCAACACCATCAGATCACCATCACTGATTATTTTCCCATAATAGCACGCCCTGTTTTATTCCTTACTAAAGGTTGACTGTAATGTTAGCAGTTCTATTCTGATTAACACGATACAAAAGTATATCAGCAGGTTGCGGGTAGCAAGTTAGGTCCTGTCTTATAAGAAAGCTTGATCTGTTTTTTCTCTCTCTTGAAGTTAATAAGATAAATGACACAGCTTGTCATGCATTGACGGTGGAGTGGATGGCTGCTTTATGTTCCAGGGTGCCCTCATGTCTGTGTTACCTTCTGGCTCTCCCTTTTAGTTATGCTGCCATAGCTAGTCTTGCTGGAGTCCCTGCTTTCACTCTGCACCTAAAATACATTGCCCTTAACCATTATGGGACAAAAAGCTTATCTAATAATCTCTCCCTCTCTGTCGAGCTACACAAGCCACTTCTGAGATGCCAGTGATCCTGACCCTTTGTGCTCTCTCGTCCTGCCTGACCCATCCTGATGGCCTACTTCTGGTTGGAGTTCTCATTGGTTGGATATCGCTCGTTGCTGCTGGAGGTGGCCCCACATGGATGGCCTGAAGATCATTGGTATTGCTGGGGATGGAGCCGCTTGGCTTGGGACTGCGTTTGCTGTGGTGGCTTTGGGGTTGCGGTTGACGCGAGCAGTTTTGCACTCAAGTCTCCATCAGTGGACAGTGAATAGGTTCAACAAAACAGACTTCATGTGAAACTGTAATCAGTTTTCTGGTTACACAATTGCACTTTTTGACCATGTAGTACACAGTTATAGAAGGGAATTATTTATAAGCACAAAATCTGGTGTCACCCAGATGAGGGCAGGTTCCCTTTTGAAAAGATTCGCATACACTCAGGGGTTCTTTAAAGAAAAGTTTTTTTTTTACAGGCCCAATAATGCAGATGTCATAAAAATGAACATCTAAGGCAATTAAAAAATTAGGGTGCCTCAGACTTTTGCACAAAATATAAACACATAAGACCTGAGAAGGTCTTCAGGACAGAGGACTTGGGGTTTTAAGGTTTGTCAGTAACATTCAATTCGATTCGATTCAGTTCCATTTTATTTGATATTGATCTGGTCAGTTAAGTAGCAGAGGGGGTTGTTAATCAGTTTCAGCTGCTTTGGTATTAATGAAATTAACAACAGGTGCACTAGATGGGCAACAATGAGACGACCCCCAAAACAGGAATGGTTTTACAGGTGG
>CM074953.1:22123551-22135795 GCA_037577455.1 Pangasius macronema | reverse complement strand
GCAAAAGGAAACCAGTGAATGGAGGCACAGGAGCTCTCAGGAGTGCATCTGCTTCATTCCTGCTCATTTTCTCACCAGTGATTTGTTATTAAGACCATAAAAGCTTCATATAGTGCCATTTTGGGCTTGGCATGTTTTGTTTTTTTTTGCCCAGTGGGTGCTTTTCCTTAGTCCTCTACTTTACCAAACATGCCGGTGATGTAAATGGCCACACAGTTTAATTTTGGTCTCTTGGATCTGATCCCAATCCAGTGCCATTTTGTGATTTTGCACTCAGGGGGAATTTTTTTTGTGCAACCTTTTCATACAGCTTCTTGTTGGGGAGGTGGTGTCTAATTGTGAAACTGGTCATAATGTTTTTCTTTGTTAAGAAACGCTTGTCTTTTATTATTATTATTATTATTATTATTATTATTATTATTATTATTATTTTAGATTATGTGAAGTGCTACCCAAGTCCCAGTGTATGAGCTGTTACTATAGAAACAACGAATTAGCGCTGATATTATTAACCTATTGGTCACGTTATACGGAAATAATGCACACCTTCTGACCAATCAGATTCGAGAATTTAACCGCACTGTGCTGTATATTTATATAAACATGAGTATTAAAATGCGCAATGCCACAATTCCCTTGAAATTAGAAAAGAGTTTAATGTAGATTTGTGGATTTTCGATGATCTGGCAACACATTCCCTGCAACCAATTACTTTGGCTTTTACAGCCAACACCGATGGCACGGACCAATAGGAACACGACTTGTAGGCATGTGCAACTGGCAGTACTCGAGCAGTAACCGCTTCTTGTGGCCAAGAACAGTTACACTGGCCCTAGGAGGGAGAGGCAACAGCTGGGGGAGCCATAGCAACCGCAGATAAACATGAGTTACTATATCAGGTAAAAGCTCGCTAATTTTGGGATGAACATATGATTTCAACACTTTGAGAAAAGAAATGAAGGAAAAAATGAGCTCACTATGAAACGGAACTCGTAATGCTCAGTAGTTTATTTCGTAACTTTGTTTTTTTTTGTTGTCCTGATGCCTAGCGTTAGCCTTCTGCGCTTACAGTAAGGACAGATAGCCAGCAAACAGATTGACATTTTTTTCTGTCGGTTAAAACACACACACACACACACACAAAATCTCTCACACATCTGGGCACATGTGGCACTTATACACTACTGCGTGTTTATTTTCTCCGCGGTGTAAAAGCCTGGGAATCCGCTTGAATCCGGCTCACAGATATCCCACATCTATAACATGTTTCTCCTTAGCTGGGTGCTAGCTAGCTGCGTCGAGTGAGGTTTCTTTCTTTCCCCTGAATTTATTGTTTCTGCTTCTAAGGATGAAAGACTGCTAACAATCCAAGCTGCACAAACTTCCCATTTACTGCACATCCCCAAATTTCATAGGTTAAAAACAATCTTCTGCTCCTACAGCTCAGACCTTACTTTAGACATGACCCCTTTCATGCACACATTATTCATACGCATATCCAGCTTCTTTAGATGTTTTTATTATTATTGTTATTATTAAAAAGTGCATCACTTCTAAATATGACATATTAAAAAGTATATAGATTGTTTATGTGTAGAAAGGCAATGAGTTTTTTTTAAACATTTTACAGTTACATTTTAACTGCAATAAAAAAATCTTCCATTTTTTTATAGAAAAAAATCTTAATATTTATTTTTAAAAAAATATTTTTGAACATAAAAACTCTAAGTTGTTCACTGGAGTCTGGCACAGAATATCTATCTATCTATCTATCTATCTATCTATCTATCTATCTATCTATCTATCTATCTATGCATTTATCTATCTATCTATGCATTTATTTATTTATTTAGAGAAAGATATTAAAAATATACTGGATTCATGATGCATTCATAACAAATAATGCATCTCAAGTAATTAGGAGATGATCTACCTCTTATATGAGGTATATGAGAAAATAAAAAGCTTTAAATACTAAGTCCATGAGTGTGGACCTGATGTATGAAAGAGTTAAAGAAAGACACTACACATGAATAGGGTCATTTAAAAATAAATAAATAAATAAAACCAGAATGCCACAGCCAGTCTTCTGCAGCTGATTGCTGATATTATTTTTCCTTTTGTACCTCATTTCCTGATTTAATGGAAACGAGTTTTTTGTCTAATTAAATATGCATGACATTGTGTCATTCATAAAGCAAAACAAAATCTAGTCTTTGGATGATGTTAGTATTAAAATGCAAAAAAGTTTTTCATGGAAAGATTTTCACAGAAAAGTTGGTTGGCGTGTAATTTGTTTATTGTTTAATCAGGACAGTAGTGTGTGGAGTTAAAAACGATTTGATGTGTTTTTTCTTTTAGTAAAAATCTAACAGAAATCCAACATCTATAAACATTTTGAATGTAAAATTCCATGAAAGCAGGTCAACCCGAACCTGAAATTCTTGGTAGAAAAAAAAGATTTTGAGAAGAACAGTTTAAAGACAGTTTAAAGTGTAAGTGGGGGTTCATACGGGAAGTCGTATATCACGTAGATCATAATGACACTTATATCTGGAATCAGGCTTTTCAGGGAGATATGACATGACCTGAAAGTGCCAAAGTGCCAAACGTAGTAAATTCCATATAATTTGTTACATATTATAGATGTAATTTCTCCAGAAATCTAAAAAAAAAGTTAGTTGTGTCCAAAATGGTCATCTCTACCTGTAGTATCGTGATTTAATCCTTGCTCTGCGTCACCATGGCGTGAACATAAGGTTTGTATGAATAGGATGAACATCGTTAGAAACTGGAAGGTGTTTCCTCTTGTTCCTTGTTTCATCCTTAACATGACAGAGTGTCTGAAAATCACCTTCTGCTAGGAGACGCAATGCAAAAAAAAAAAGGTCATGTGGAATTGGAGGATGTTCTTTGGATGCTTCAGCCGCGTTTGTTATTGCGGTTTAGACTCATTGGACAGTTTCTGGAGAATTGGTTGAGGGAGAAGGCTGTGAATGCCATATCTATGAGCTCACATCTGGATGTCTGGTTTGTGTTTGGAAGGTAAGTTAGAGGAGGTGATGAGGATTTGGATAGAAGTGGTTGGTTCAGACAGAACAGACAGAACAGCGACCGTGGAAATAGATTCAGCCGTGGAGTCATTTATGCACAAAGTATTGGACAGGAAGTAGGCACAGAATTGGGGTGAATCATGGTGCAGAGCAGAACAGGTGCTGTAGAGGAGTTCACGTCTCACTAAAACTCCCTCACCTTCGCCTCTGAGAGTGCTTTGTGTTCCAGGAAGTGCAGCTGCATGAGTGAGAAACGCAGCTGTTGTTTATTGTCCTATTGTTTTCATCCTTCAGTGTCACTGTGACTCACATTGCGGTGCTAGCAGCGTTGGATTCGGTGGGAACTGTACTTCAGGCTTCAGGAGGAACAAAAGTGAACCCAAGTAGAACACAGAGATCCCACTTTGCACTCAGAACCACTGAAACACCAATTGGATGAACTGGTCACAAATGAGAGAAGGTTTATTTCCTTCACTGTAGTGCTCCTTGTTTGGCTGTAACACTCTCTGGATGTATGTACGTGGCGTTCTGGGCTAATTGCCTATTTAACAGGTGCGACTGTGTTATTGAATTTCTGTCCCGATCAGCCATTCTGTGTGTTTCTCCTTCTTCCTCTGAGAACATTTCAGGCTGAATCACATACTGTTTTTCACCAAACTCAGCAGCTGCCTGATCATTTTATTCCCATCCGGATACACGTGCCCGTGATTTTCTATGCACCCTCACGTTGGGAGAACAGATGTTTGCCTAATTGACTGCTATTTGCCACATTTATTCTTGTAGCATGCATATCAGTGACCCTCCCCCAGATATTAAACACTTCCCGAATTGGCAAACGCAAAAGGGATGCTTTATAATACTTACTCAACCATATGACCACGACTATACGTGCTACCTGGGAAAGTATTTTCAGGAGGAGAATTAAAATAAAAACATTAAGAAAAGCGAGATCCTGCAGGCTGAGTAAAGGAGCCGTTATAACGGCAGCTACAGGTATAAAGTTTTCTATAAATGATGTCTAGCTAGTTCCTTAAACATCTAATATTAAATGCTAGAATAGATTTATACTGTAAAAGATTTCATTGTTTATAGTCATATGAGCACATGACAGAAACATCCAGTTTTGTAGAAAACACAGCCCACTTGAAACGCTCTTCTTGTGGTAATGTTATCGCTGATGTGAGAGTGTTATCGCTGAGGAGACAGATAAAAAAAAACTGTAATACAGACGTCCCCCTGATAAACTAATCCAATCTGTTAATCAACTAACTGCTTTTGTTTTAAATCCCAAATGTTTCACCATCACCACTACTGTATTTGTAGCTGTCCCGTGAGTTTTGTGTAATCCTTTGCACATCATATTATGCATTCTAAGACCACCGATCTTAACTCCCGACCAAAGAATTTCCTGAACGATGTGCAATTTTGCCTCCGACAGCAGAATGAGGCCAAAAATCACACAGTGTAAAGCCAGCTTAAGGGTAACATGTAGGGTAGGAAATAAAGACTTCTCATGACCTTATGTAGTGCGCTGTCCAAAAGGGTTGGGACTTGGTAAAGTGTGAATGGCAGCTGAACAGGCAGCCTGTAGCTATCACCTGTTGCTCAATGGCTTTGGTGCTACAATCATTTAAAAATGCAGAATGCCGTGTGTCTGAATTGTGTAATAATTATACTGTAATTGCCAGCTGCTCAGTTACACGATGGTTGCTTTGCTCCATTACATGTGATTAGGATACTATTGCAAGTAAGCAAGCGCTCTAAATGATATGAATGACCTTATAAACCTGTGGTCACTGCGGCCCGCCTTTTTTATGTAAGCGGAGATATAACAATAAGCAGTGCATTTACAACTGAGGCAGATTACAGTTGGAGCTGTTACAGGAGCTGACACTGATATCAGCTTTGCAAAGAGGCAAAGAGGAAAAAGAAGATTTTACTATTTTGCTGAGAAACAACAGCAAACTATTTGAGCACAATTGTCTATTGTGGGAAAGTCAAAGGGCAATTCTGTGCAAATGTCCAAAAAAAATAAAATTGTGAGCACAGGAGAAAAACTACTTTTAAAATGTTCACTCGTCTTTCAATTCAGTTCAATTCCATTTTATTTATATAGCTCTTTCAACAATGGCCATTGTCACAAAGCAGATTTACAGAAATAAATACATTCAGGACATAAGTTTTAAACTTATAAATTTATCCCTAATGAGCAAGCCAGAGGTGACGGTGGTGAGGAAAAACTCCCCGAGAGGACTTAAGGAGGAAACCTTCAGTGGAACCAGACTCAAAGGAAACCCATCCTCATCTGGGTGACACCGGATAGTGTGATTATAAATAATTCCCTTCTATAACTTTGTAGTACATGGTGCAATTGTGTAACCAGGAAATTCATTATAGTTTTCCCATAAAGTTCCCATAAATTTAGTTGAAGTTATCAACTGTTCACTGATGGAGACTTGAGTGCTCCATTCATGGGAATTGCAGTCCTAAAACTATCATAGCAACTGTAGTCCTAAGCCATTGTAGCAAAACTGTTCATATCCACTGCAGTCCCAAGCCATATTCATGGTTTCTGTGTGGTACCATCCACAGTAATCTCATCTGTCCTTGTGGGCCATCCTAAGCAGAAGCGAGTGATTTACAAGTGATGAGATCAGGATGGATCAGGCAGGTCTGGAGAGCAGAAGGGGTCAGGATCACTGATATCTCAGGAGTAGCATGTGTAGCTCTACAGAGAGGGAGAGGGAGAGAGAGAGAGAGAGACTGTTAGGTAATCTTATTGTCCTCTAATGGTTAAGGACAATGTACTTTGCATGCAGAGTGAAAGCAGAGACTCTGGCAAGACTAGCTATGACAGCATAACTAAAAGGGAGAGCCAGAAGCTAACACAGACATGAGGGCAGCCACAGCCACTCCACCGTCAACAAACCTGAGTGAACGTGCGAGAGTGGGGGGGCGACAGCATCCAAACATCCCAGTTCACCACAACACTCAATGCCTGTGAACNGAACACTAAGTGGAAGGCTGTTCCATAACTGTGGGTCTTTGTAAGAGAAAGCTCTACCCCCAGCTGTAGCACGCACTATTCAAGGTACCAACAAATAGCCTGCACCTTTTTATCGAAGTAGGCGTGGCAGATCATAAAAGACCAAAAGTTCACTCAGGTTCTGCGGCATGAGACCATTTAGTGTTTTATAGGTCAATAGTAGTATTTTATAATCAATACTAAATTTGATTGTGAACCAGTGCAGTGTGGATAAGATAGGGGTGATGATATCTGGTCATATCTTCTGGTTCTAGTGAGGATTCTCACTGCTGCATTCTGGACTTGTTTCTGAGCTTGTTTATGCATCTACTGGAACATCCAGATAGTAAGGCATTACAATGATCCAACCAAAGCATGATCTATTTTTTCTTCTTCATGTAGTGACATTATATTTCTTAGCTTAGCAATATTTCTGAGATGAAAGAAGGCTATCTGGTAATATTACCTACATGAGCTTCAAAGAGAGAGCCGTGTCGATAATAACACACCAAGGTCTTTTACTGCTGCAGATGATGGAACAGAAAGGCCATCCAGAGTTACTCTGTAATCAGAAAGCTTACTTCTAGCTGCATGTGATCCTAGTACAAGTACTTCTGACTTGTCAGAATTATGTAAGAGAAAGTTAATAAGCATCCAGCGTCTAATGTCCTTTACACTCTTTAACTTTATTAAGCTGGTGTCTGTCATCTGGCTTTGCTGAAACATATAACTGTGTCATCAGCATAACAGTGGAAGCTAACAGCATGTTTATGAATAACTTTGCCCAGAGGTAGCATATATACATAAAAGAGCAGAGGGCCTAAACCAGAGCCTTGCGGGACACCAAAATTTAACTTAGTATGAGACCATTTACGTTTACAAACTGATAATGATCAGTCAAATAAGACCTGAGCCAGGAGAGGGCCGTTCCCTTAATGCCTACTACATTTTCTAGTCTATTGAGGAGAACAGCATGATCAATGGTATCAAAAGCTGCACTAAGGTCAAGCAACACAAGCAAGGAGACACAACCCTGATCAGAGGCCAGTAGTAGGTCATTTACCACTTTAACCAGCGCTGTTTCTGTGCTATGATGGGGCCTAAATCCTGACTGATACATTTCATGAATGTTATTCCTATGTAAATATGAGCATAGCAGCTGTGCTACAACCTTTTCTAGGACCTTGGAGATAAAGGGGAGGTTAGATATTGGACTGTAGTTGGACAACTGACAGGGGTCAAGGTCAAGTTTTAAAACTTTTTTTTTTCATGTCTTTCACTTATATTTCACTGTAATATAAGTTCTCTGGTCAAATTATAGGGAACATGGCATTGTTTATACATGGACTGCTGTTTCAGACATGTCACATCCATAACGTCAGAGCAAGAAATATTTTCAAATCTATCCTTTCCATGTTCATTCAAGTCTCTTTCTTGTTGAAAAAGTTTCTAGAAAATGTGTCCGTTTGATGTCACACCCATAATGCTGATAAACATGTAAATCAATACATGAGTATTTAAGAATCTCCTGCATTATTCTCAAGAGGATAAATGACAACACATGCAAATTGACTCCTGAGCTTGTCTCTGCTGTGAGACATTTACTTAGCCGATGTGAGCACAAATGACACGTCCATGATGCTGGAATTGCTCCAAACAGAGTGAAGTTACGTAGTTAAGTCTCTTACACTACAAATTTTAGAAGAAAATAATTTCAATCTGTAGAAAAGAAAAGGTAAATGGATTTTAATCTGTAATATTTTACAATTTTAAAGAGCAAGTACAAAATTTTAACATCACATCAGCTGCTTTCTGTTAGTTGATATTTATTTATTTTTTATTTTTTAAAAGCAATATCAAGATATCTCAAAATATTGTGAGGAATATCATGAACTTTAATTTATCACAATATCATTATTATATCGTCACATCGCCCAGCCTTTTCTACATGCATTGGCACATGTTGTCATTCAGCACACTTCACATTGAAGTCAGTGGCAACAGATGTGTTTTTGCTGGATACCAGAAAGTCCTTGAACACGGCCTTAGAGGCTCCCTGGAAGTAAGTGTGTGTGTGTGTGTGTGTGTGTGTGGGTGTGTGGTTAACCAAACAGAAAGCCTTTAGTTTTGGAGTCCTTCAGATTCTGTGCCATAAACCATTTTTCTGTTTCTGTGTATCACTTTGCTTTCCTGTTGATTTACTGTTGAACTGATGTCATGAGTGTGAGTGTGAGTGTGAGTGTGTGTGTGTGTGTGTGTGTGTGTGTGGGACCTATACTCTTTTGGGATTTCTGCTGGAACCTTTTTTAATTCTGGTCTTGTTTTGCTCTGTGGATTTTTGTTAATTACACCCAAAGGTGTCTAGCTGATAGAGAAAAGCGACCGTTATACACACTTGTACGCAAAAAGCCATGCCCAAAGGTGTGTGTGTGTCTCCCAGCAACGCTGCAATGCTCCCTCTGGTGGTTTCTTTGTTTGGAAACCATCTCTCCTCACCGCACTCTGTGGAAGAACATGAATGGAATTAGTGCTATTAGATGTTGATGATACTGATGATGAAAACAACAACAACAGCACCCTGGTGAAATACTCCATTTTACCACATCGGGTATTTCAATATCAGATGTGGTATTAGTATGATTAGCAAAGTGTGTTAGAAATCTGGCCAGACAGTTTGGATAAGATTTCAGACGCTTAAAGATGATAATAAGTCCCATGATCAGATTTGCTTGAACGAGATGATTGAGGGTTTTTTTGTTACAGTAACGTTTCCATATGCTGTTTGCTCACCGGAGGCCTGGGTGTCCAAAGGATGTTTGAAAGGTGTTGTTGCCATAGTGATTGCCGGGACCCAGGGGAGGGGGAAGATGATGAAGCAGGGAGGAGGGGATGACCTGAGTGCAGGTGAGGCTGTCTGCTCTAGTCGAGTCAGGACTATACTCACTCACAAGCTCACTCACGCGTGCCATGGATTCAGTGAAAACATCCTCTCGGCCCGTCTACAGCCGCTGGTCATACAGGTACATGTGTCCAACCTGCGCAGAGCAACTTAGTTTTTACTTAGTTAGGAAGTTGTAGTACAAGATCTTTCTCCTCTGCGTATCGTTCTTTAATCACGTCAGCTTGAAAAACGTTTCTCGTGCAAAATGGTTGTTAGCTGGTTTGAAGTGCAGTAACGGGTGCCAGATGGTCTCTGTGCTCTACTTTCAATGAGATTTCTGAGTTGGTGATTTAGCTACAGAATACACCTCAGGTTTGTTGCACGGGATTGTGTGTGTGTGCATGTGTGATATGTTCTCACCTGAGCAGTGATGATGGGCTATCACTTCTCCATGACCTCTAGGTATGAGATCACCACACAACATCATCACAGCAGTGGTGATCATTTGATCCAGCACTATGGCCGAGCGATATGACGATATACCGTCGATACTATAATAAATAATGTCAGGATACACCTTTCGGAGATATTGCAGGCATTGTGATAACTTTTTCAGACTTTGAAAAAAAAATAGCAATAACAAACTGATTTGAAGAAACTGATTTGATGTTAAAACCTTTGAAATTGTAATGTATTTTTTGAAAATGTATTTTTAAAATCTATTAAAAATATTAGAATTTCAATTTCAGTTGAAAGTAATTTATTTTTGTAGGGACTGTAGACATAAAAGTTACCTTTATATACAGTGGGGTCAAAAAGTCAGAGACCACACTGAAAATCTTTTTCATTTAAAGTTGGAAATAAACTATAAATAAAAATAAATATGAATGTTCAATATCTCGAATATTTAATTGTCAAGATTCTGCAACTTGATTCACTCAAGTTGTTGTCCATGATACAATTTGTAACGAAAATTGTTGTATGAAATTAGAAAAGAATGCAAAATAGAAGCATTTTCACTGGTGCTTTCAGACTTTTAGGGTCCACTGTGTGTATATGTATATATATATATTTTACATTGGTTGGTTACCAAACTTATGTATCATGATACATATACATATCGTGATGATATTTCTGATACATCGCCCTGACCCAGCACTACGCACATGCATAGACTCTTTGTTTTCTGACTGTATATACTATTTATGAATATTATAATGAAAATATCTTGTCATGAGCGAACTAAAACCCTTCGTTTGCTGTTATGAGTTATGTCTGTTTTTCACTCTCTTGTGCTGTGTGATCCTCTCTTCATCCCTAGTTGAGCATGACATGCCGCAGTAGCTCATCTAGGCAACTGTTTGTTAATTTCACACCTATTCACTCCTCTCTTTCTCACACTATTGTCCACATTTGTGCTAAAAATGCAGTATCTGGATCAGATAGTATTGTTATGCTTATTAGTTTTGTTCTCACCGAATACGATTTACTTTGAGTACAAGCGATTGTGGATGTGAGTATAATTAGGTGGAGGATGTGCTCAACTCACACTGTTCTCTGTGCAATGACGGTTCAGTTTTCCAGCAGGGTAGTGTGTGTGTATGTGTGTGTGTGTGTGTGTGTGTGTGTGTGTGTGGGTGGGTGGGTGTTGGGGGGGGTGTTTTAGGTGTATGGCTCAAGGCTAAGGGCAGCTCCGGACAATAGCATTTTTTTTTGCGTAGGTATCCATGGTTACCAAGTAGGTGTCACAACGACGAGGCTTGTGTCCTCTGTGTCAGACACACACACCATGAAACATTCATACAGTGAAGCCTTAAAGCAACTCACAGCACCATTGTTTTAGAGGAGAATCCAGGCAGCATGTTGGGCTCACAGCAAAAGACAGAGAGGTACAGGAGGATCTCGGTTCTACTGCATTAGTGACCGAACAGGAATGAAGCCTCATAGCGTCCTCACTAACTTCATGTATTGTGTTTGTTCCTTTTATGTCTGTCTGTTGATGACTTTGGGAACAAAGACCCTCCAACTCAAGCAGCTTCTCCTCCACTGCCGCTTCCACTGCCACTGCCAGGTGAGACAGACACACTTCCAATACATTTCCACTAATGTCATCACACTTACTTGACGGTTTTAATATTGTGAATCCTACGATTCACATCCTATGAATAGAGCTTGACATCCAGGTGGAAGTTTCAGTATGAAATTGGGTAGGAGCAACACACATTCATTTTAAATAAAAACCATGCTTTCCAGAATAATAATGCTTGCAGACTAAATAACAATATTCTCAGCAATTATCATTTCCATATATCGTTATATATCATTTTGTTTTGTAACAATTAGAAATGGCACCATTGCCTAGTGTCTGTATCGGGCCGATACTAGGAAAAAATGGTGGCTCGGATATCAGGTCCTGTAACAAACAGCAAAGCTTGGAATTGGGTTTGGAAAATAAATGTATTTTTGGAACTGGAAATGTTTGCAGGTAAAGAGCCTTGACTGTTTTTTTCTTTTGTGAGGGTTAATTTTGTAATATTTTTACTTCATACTTAACTGTGAAGTATTTCAGTTAAAAAAACTAGTTAAAGCTAAGTAGTTAGTAGAAAACAATATCAGATGGGTATCAGTATCAGCTGATACTCAAGGTTGGAAAACAAATAATAATAACAGTCTTCCAGCTCTCTTACAGCTCCCATCGCTCTTGACACCATTAGGGCTTGTTTGGGCAGGTTTCAGGAAATAAATTAAATTGCACTGCTTGGTACCTCAGGGCCAATTCAAAGCACCTTCATTGAATGTGCTGCCCTGGTTGAGTTCATGATATTGTTTGCTCTTTTCAATTTTCCTTGTCATGTCATAGCATGTTTTTGTGTCAGAAGCCCTAGAAATGTGTCTTTGTTTTTAGGTTCTCTTTCTTGCGACAGACAAACACATACTATGTCCAAAACACTGTATTAAACCCATAAACAAGGCTTAAACCTTCTTAACACCCACAAACACACTTCATGTATACTATATGGCCAAACGTTTGTGGACACCTGACCATCACACCCATATTGTGGTTCTTCCCCAAACTGTTGCCAGTTGAAAGCACACAATTGTATAGAACGTCTCTGTATGCTGTAGCATTACAATTTCCCTTCACTGGAACTAAGATGCGCAAACCTGTTCCAGCATGTCCCTGTACACAAAGCGAGCTCCATGAAGGAATGGTGTGTGAAGGTTGGAGTGGAAGAACTCGAGTGTCCTGCACAGAGCCCTGACCTCAACCCCACTGAACACCTT
>CM074953.1:22094376-22107708 GCA_037577455.1 Pangasius macronema | reverse complement strand
ACTCCAACCTTCACACACCATGTCTTCATGGAGCTCGCTTTGTGCACAGGGACATCGTCATGCTGGAACAGGTTTGGGCCTCTTAGTTCTAGTGAAGGGAAACTGTAACGCTACAGCATACAGAGACGTTCTATACAATTGTGTGCTTCCAACTTTGTGGCAACAGTTTGGGGAAGGAACACATTTAGGTGTGATGGTCAGGGGTGCACATACTTTTGGCTATACAATGTATTTCTTAAATAAACCAGCTATGTGTATGTTCCACAATTACTGTATGGAAGTTTTGATTAAATGTAGCTTGAGAAGATTAATGCACTTGCACTCGTATAACATCTGGTGAACATCCATCTCAGACCCCCTGAAGTGATTTGAGTGATCGTCTTTAAATTTGTTTTAGATGTATCATGCACACGTTTACAGCTATTCAGATATAATCCTGTTATTGGAGATGCATGAATTGGTTGGGAATAAGCCACAGAATGTATTGATGGGGAGATATTTATCTATTTATCTATCTATCTATCTATTTATTTAATTTCGAGGCAGGGGGTTAACAATGTTAGACTTTTCTAACATAGCTTACTCCTTGCATTTACAACATTAACTTTCTGTTTTTTTTTGAAAATTCATTGTGTGGCTCTTAAAAGTATCTTTGATTTGTAATGAGTTTGCACACACACACACAAAAAATCCAAGAACCTTTTGCTGAACATTTGCAAATGTACTTCCTGAACAATGAAGTGTTGCAAATTTGTGACCACTTTCCTAGTGAAGAAGGTGGTGGGGAGAAATGTCACAGTATTCAATATTTTCTAAATAAAAACTCATTTCGATGGTGCACTGCAGTGGATCTGATCTTGTGATAGTTTTTTTTTTCAAAAGTGGGGCGGGACTGGGTCTTAGCGTAGAGTTAGAGTTCTCATTAATGAGAGTTTTTTTTTTTTACTTATAAGAGTAATGAATTAAAAAATATGCCATGATACCTTGAGTTTACAGAAGGCATGTGTTACTAGGCATTGCTAATACTAAGGCAGGTCAGCATTGCACAGACATAATGAAGTACAAATCAGAGTCAACAGTGTGTGTGAGAGAAAGAGAGAGAGAGAGAGAGAGAGAGAGAGAGAGAGAGAGAGAGAGAGAGAGGGGAATAGATGAGTGCACCAGTGCACATCCACTTTCCCCTGTGTTCCTTGCGGCCTTCAGGCTCATTAGTAAAGTTGGTGCATTTCTTCCTAAATCCTGTAGCTGTAGGATTTGCTAATGTGATTAGCTGCATCTCAACCAGCTGCAGTGAATGCATAAGTATTGCTCTGTATTGAAAAGAAGTGTGTTTAAAATGTATGTGTGTATGTGTGTGTATGTGTGTGAGAGAGAAAGGTCTGTCATGCAGGTGCTACACTAGCAGACACTAGTAGTATTAGTATCTGACATGAAGATGTAATTCGATGCTAATCCACATACAATATATGTCCCAAAGTAATGGTGCTATTAAGAAATGCTAACAAAAAAAAGTAAATTTCCTGATACAACAGTTAGCTGCTGTCCACTGATTTAAGTGGATGAGCAGGGTTTCAGGAGTGCTGATATTTAGTATAACCTCACTGGGACGTTTCACTGTGTGTATTACTCCGCTCGTCTGTGTTTGCCATGTAAACCTCCCACTGAACCCGTTGCTGCTATGAGTTAGCAACATCATCAGACATGACAAGCGATACATTTTTCACGAATATAATTTCTGACTTAAAATATGACCTCATCAGATGATGATGAAAAGGAAAAAAGGGAAGCCAATTTCACCGGATGCACCTTTAAAGGGAATCACTGTGAGCTAACCAGATGGTTTGGACATGTTCAGAGGAGGGAGAGTGAGTATATTGGTAGGAGAATGTTGGACATGGAGCTGCCAGGCANTAGGGATAGGTGGAGAGTGATGATTCGCTGTGGAGACCCCTGAAGGGAAAAGCCGAAAGAAGAAGAAGAAGAAGACTGTGAGCTAGCCAGCTATCCAATGTGCTATCAGTGAGTGCGGCTTCTTGGGAATCTATTTCCATTCGCGGAGCAAAAAATACATAACCTTTTGGCCATATTGTGTCCTAAACGTCAGTTATTGGTTATCAATTTCTTATTTATGAAACGATTGTATCGAAGCCGAATCACAGCTACACACTCTTGCCTACGGTGCATTCTGCTAAAATGCATTTGAGTATGATTTTTGTGTATGACAAATGATTTGATACATTTGGCTATATTTGGAAGACAAATCTGAGTGCCTTTTTAGTGGATATGTGCCATCATGTACGAAACATTCCCTCTCCTTAGTAATGCTCAGCTGTCAATTTAGTTTTTTTTTTTCCCAGAAGCAGGGTGGCCAGTGGCCAAAATTTGAGAGTGAAGTGAATTATTCTGAAATGTGATGTGACAGTAAACTTTAATATCTCCCCTTGTAGACTGTACTCCCCACTGCCCCAGCCTCAAGCTCGTGTGCTCCTGCTGTCATACCACCCTTGAGGAATGGCTTTTACTTCTCTCATTTCTCACAATGGCACTTTATTGGCTGTGGTACTGGTTATAGTTTCATCCTCGTTTAAGGCAGTATATACCAGAAGGAGGTTTATCACTCCTGACAGGGAAGCCTACAGACTAAATTATAATGAATAGCCACAAAAAATGTTACATACTACACGCAGCATGTGGATTGTTCCTGCTCGCCTCTGCTGTCTGGGATGTGTCTCTAACGCATGTGGAATTAATGGTTTTGAATAAATTAATCTTTAAGGTGAACCTTGGGCAATACAAAGACTGAATTTGGTTCCAAAAAGTCTATTTCTTTCTAAGTCTCATGATTTTTGATCACCAGCAGCCACATGCTGTTGGAAGACACTCCTTTCATGCTATTTCAGCACTCCTTAAATCATCACTCATTTCATTCAGAGCACAACGAATGTGCCGTTAACAAATGGTTTAAAGTGGACTTGTTTCTAATTTTGTGGAACCAAGAACAACAGCACCACAAATGCTCATAAGTAAAAAATATACAGAATGGTATGAAGTAGAGGCTCAGGCCTCTATCTAACCCTGATTTCTTTCTAACTCAGCCTGTACATCCGCACAGCCCATCACTGACAGTCATGTCAGGTGATTATACTTGATGAACCACCTCCTTTGTGTGGCTTGAACTAAGGAACTGGACAAAGGCAAGTGCAGCTCTTTTTGTTTACCGTACTTGCTATTCAGAGACACACATGATCACAGCCTTTACTTAAAAAAGAGACTCTTTTGTCTGAAAAAGAAAATCGCAATCTCAAACAGTGCTGCCTATTTGTCTTTCAGTGACAGTGCCCCTATGTGTATGTGAAATAATGTTCCACAGCCTTAACTTCTATATATTAAATATCAACATTCTGGCACAAGCATACGTTACAAAGCAGCATATCAAACTTACACTCGAATGCTCTGTATGGTACATTCCTCATAAACGTATTTTAAATCAAGCCCACCTCTACCACTAAACTGTCTGAATAAAGTCCAATATATCGTATATATTAAATCATTTTAATATCAGTACAAACTCTCTAGGCTCCTGAAAAAAAGTTTCCTTTTCTCTGCAAACACAATCAGGCTTGAAAGTCATGTGGTAATGCAGTACACTAATGCGGACAAGAAGTCTCTGTGTTCTCAATAGCTTAAGGAATTTACAGGCTAAAAACGTTTTGAAAATCTTTTGGAAATATACACATTAATGTACCGTTTTACCACATGACAACCTGACTGCCGAGAAGTGAAGTCTCATGAGCTTGGTAAGTCTAATCACATGTCGTGAGAAGCACAATCTTTATGCAGGACCTGGGCTACGCTCGATAGATTCAAAAAGAGGTAAAATGATTTATTATATACTGTATCTTTCTTATTCAAATAGCATAGTGCTAGAGGTGGGTGTGGTTAAATTACACTGGTGAAGAATGTCTCATATGGGGCATTCGAGTGAAAGTTTAATACATTGATATATACCCTATGCATGTGCCAGAATGCTGATGTTCATCGTATAGAAATTTTCATAATGGTTTCATACCAGAGTTGAATTAAGCCTTTTTATTCAATATATCTACCAGCCGTCTGCTGACACCTCTGATACATCTGCTTGTATCGCTGGAGTTCACAAACTCCACTGATAGAAGCAGATGGATAGTGAAAAAAAAGGCACATTAGAGATGACTGTGTGCATGATGTTGCCTGGGGTTGTTAGAATCATACACAAAACAGTCGTGATTTTTGGTCCTGACTAGTGTAACCTGCATCCACCAGAACAGAAAATATCTTAAGGACATCTGTGTTACTAGTCTCATGTTTTATTAAACATGGTGTTGAGTTTTCTGCGCTGTAGGGAGGCTGACCTTTAACTCAGCATCTGCTGTTGAGGGATTAGAAGGTTGTATGAGAATCTCTAAAGCTTAATTTACACTTTCTTCTCTTATTTGTACTCCCTTTTTCCTTCTGCCATCTGAAATACATAACATATCTGGTAAAGCGCTTCTGAGATCTAGTTATTCTGACTGAATTTTAAAGTATAATTCTTCTTATGACCCTACCGGAAAAAAAAAATCAATTGGAACACAAAATGCGTGCTATGATCTCGGTAGGCTTGTTTTAGGCTTTACTGTAGAGATGAATTATAGATGGTTGTAAACTGCAGTGCATCTGGATCCTGCCTCAGGGAGACACTCACATTCTTATGGACTGTGCAGGAAAGAGACTGAGATGGCTGAGATGTGAAAAGGGTGGGGGGGGGGAGGAGAAAGGGTGACAAATCTGTGCTTTCTATATCTCCCCTACAGCAGGGAAAACTGGAGCTTTTCATGGAGACCATCATCCATCTATCAGCCTGTTCTTCATCTGCCTTTGGAGGACCACGCCCACAGACACGCACTCCAAAAAAAAAAAAAAATCGCCCATATTCTTCACTGACAGAACGTCTCTCCTTCTGTCTCTCTCTCTCTCTCACTCTCCTCTCTCTGTTAGTCTATTTCTGTTAGTCTCTTTGACACACCAAATGTCCCCATATGGATAAGATTATCTTGCGCTTGTGGGGACATTTGGTTGTTAAAGATGCTTTTCTTTTTTTTCTTTTTCTTTTTTTTTTTACAGAAACTTTCATTTATCTAAAAAAAAGGCAAAAAAAAAAAACCCACTAAAAGAGCCAAAAGGCTTCCATTCTGTAAGTGAGGTTAAGATTAGAGTTAGATTAAAGTGTGGGCATTAATTAGCTGCATTAATAATTATGGCAAAGATAGTAAGATAAATGTGTGTGTGTGTGTACATGTGTGTGTGTGTGTGTGTGTGTGTGTGTGTGTGTGTAGGCTTCTGGAGCTCAGGATTCAAATTCAACAAAACCGTCCACTGGTAAGTCGAATATTAGGAAAGCTCTACTTGCCCTTGATGAAAGCAAAACATAGGCACTTAGCATAGCATAATGCTGAACGGTTCAAGGAACCCAAAATGCGGAAGGGCTGAAAACCACGAAACTAGAGGAAAATCCATGCAGTGACACTAAAGGAGCCAGTGAGAGAAATGGATGTACGAACACCAGTATCTTTCATTTGGTGCTTGTGTGTGTCTGGGTGAAAATTGCTGATTGATTCCGAAGCAGCCGAGCACAGAATGCCATTGGGAGTAGCACTCAAAACAGGATATTAGTCAGATGAAATACATGCTAGTGTAATACACATGGTCTCCAGAGTGCACCGACTGAAATGTAGCATTTATACTGATGGTAACGACCTTGTCAAAATGTGTTCGACTTTAGAGTTGTATAACTGATATATAAAAATCCAACCACATCCCTCCCCCTTCAGTATTTTCCCCATCCACTTACACCTTTGGCCTTGTTTCCTGGAAATCCTGCTTCCTGCCGAAAGGCTGTCTTCGCGGTTAGTGGCCTCGACCTCAAATAATCAGAATTCTCCTGGGTAAGGGAGTCAGTAGAGTGTATCTGGAGGTGAAAAGGGAAGTGGTGGGGGTTAGGTTAGTTTCACACACTTCATACACACACTTGTGCACACATAAGCAGACTGACAGACACTCAAAACTGAGAGAGCGCACATTTTTACACGTGGCTGAATTAGGGCTTAGGAGCTATCATTAGAAGGTTGATGAATTTTTGATGATGATGACGTTTAAATCGGTATCAGCCACTCGTTGATTTGACGCCACGCTAAACTGTGGAGAGAGGAGGATGAAAACAGCGTGGCTGTGTGTGGGTAAATAGACTGGAAGGGCTCAGCAGAGAGCAACAGAGACCTGCTGCTCTCGTTTACAGGCCACGGAGAGTGTGTGAGCTCAGAAAAGAGTTAGAATGCTCTAAATTATTTAGTGTGTGCATTTGTGTTTCGATGTATGTATATCTTTCTGGGGATTGAGTGTAATAAAATGAATCTGTGACCGTTTTGATCTTGTGCCAACATTTGGCAGGTGCGTATGAGTAGACGTGCAAAAAGCTGTTTCTGTTTAAAGTTAGTAAACGACCTAAAAGGGTTTATTTCAGATATCGGTTAAAGATAGTGTTTACAAATTCCAGTGTGTACACATAGACACATAGACGTAACATACAGGTCAAATGAAATACCTTACAAGGGTACTTTTAGGAGTAATTTTAATACTACAAGACTGAAAATGACTTGTCAGCTAGCCGCATATGTGTCGGCCACGGCTGAGTGCCAGCTGCATCGCCGTCACACTGCTCCTCATCTTTTTTCATGACACTCCAGAGTATCTCTCAGCTCAGGTGAGAAGATTTTCCCCCTTCATTTGTCTCTCTTCCTTTTCATTTCCTCAATTTCCTCGTTCCTTCCTCTCCTTCTCACTAGCTTTGTCATGCCTCCTCATGCTTTTCTGGCAGCTCCTGAAGATCCTATATTAAGCGGAAAATGTGAAAAATTTGACAGTGCGAGTCAAAAAGTTTTCACATTTTCATATTTCACATTTCAAAATCCCAGAGGTTTGGGCACTGAAGTTAAAGGTTGCTTACAATAACACATGGAGGCATGGAACCTCCAAGACCTCTCTCTCTCTCTCTGAGTGTGTGTGTGTGTGTGTGTGTGTGTGTGTGTGTGTGTGTGTGTGTGTGTGTGTGTGTGTGTGTGTGTGTGTGGAATGCATTATTGAGTGCAGTGAGATAAAACCAGATCATTAGCGTTCTTGAGCTCCATTATCACGACTGTCAACCATCTCCTAATTAAGCACTTCATGTGTACAGACACACACAAGGACTTTTTTTTTTTGAATACCCCCACACATTCCTTCTCCCTTTTAATCAAATGGCAATTGGTGTTAAAAGCTTTTTTTCAGTATCCTGTCATTACTGTATGACTAGCTTTCCTTCTGAGGCACACACTGTCACTCCACAGACATCCGCTTTCTCTCAGAACCGGAGAATATCTGACTGAATATGATGCCGTAAGGAGATTTTAGCATGTTTATTAAAGGGTTGTCCTGATTCAATACATTTACCACATTCGTATCAGTCTGAATATTCCTCACATAATTCAATACTGACCCAGATTCAGAGCGCATATAATAATCTGTGTATGTGTGTGTGTGTGTGTGTGTGTGTGTGTACAGTAGAAATAGACACTTCTAGCTTGAAGGAGTTGTTCTTTTGATTGTATTATAGGTTTTCTGCTTTAGATGCATGTAGTTGCTGCACTCCTCTTGTGATTGGGTTTTAAATAATAAATGTCAGGGCACTGGAACCGATTTGCAGCACGAGTTCGTCCAGTCAGTTGTAATTAGTTTCACTTGCATTTCCTCATATTTTTGTGTCTTCCTACTCTTCACTCAGAACAGCGGTTTTATACTGTAAATAATTATACAGTACAAAGCTGTGTGATTAACATTTGATTACAACACACCAAATGTAAAAAGTGGAATGGTCTTTACTCTCTGATCTCTTCTGAACACTTGAGGCCATTCTGACACTTTTAGATAGCGACACGTCAAATAATAGTTTTAACTTTCAGTGTAAATATTGACTGTAACAGTTAAATATAAATGCTAAATATAATTATTAAATATAAATGTTGGATATAAATGTAAATGTTAAAAGATATGTAAATCTTAAATGTACATGTTGAACTAAAACGTTTCGTTCGTATGCGTACTGATCCTACGTGAGTGTGTGCCTCATGGGAAAACACGGTGCTGGTTGGGTTGCCAGGTTTACATCATACCGTGCTAGATTAGGAACAACATAGCCGGTGTAAATAGCACGTCCGCAGGTGGCTGTGTTATTTGTTTGGGTTCGGGACGTTCATTTGGGATTGCGATGTCATCATTACAACTGTTAAATCCTTAAATTAAACCCCAGATGTACAGATGTACAGAAGTACAGAAGTAGGTACACAGTGAATTAACTAAGCAGCTCATCAAAACATGATTCCATTGCTACTAAATGTAATTTAAACAAATATCTAATCTACTAGTTTGAATCATGAGGAGTGAATGTGGTCAATTAACATAGTATCAATGTGATCTAATTAAATGATAAATATTCAGAAATTACTAGTAGGAAATTAGCTTAATCACGTGGTATGGCC
Source organism: Pangasius macronema (assembly GCA_037577455.1). Taxonomy (NCBI): domain Eukaryota; kingdom Metazoa; phylum Chordata; class Actinopteri; order Siluriformes; family Pangasiidae; genus Pangasius; species Pangasius macronema. The sequence goes on along the minus strand of CM074953.1, from coordinate 22,099,120 downwards.
AATGCTGTGTACTGGGCAGCATCGCTGTTCCTATTTTTATTTATATTTAAGATTTACATTTTAAGATTTATATTTAACAGTTTTAAATTTCAGCGTGAATCTTCATATACTGTATATACGTATCATTTAAATTAAGATTTTATTGAGTTTAATTGAAATTTTAATTTAATTTATAAATTTGTGCCTAACGAGCGAGCCAGAGGCGACAGCTGCCAGGAACAACTGAGAGGAAGAAACCTTGAGAGGAACCAGAATCAAAAGGAAACCCATCCTCATCTGGGTGACACCGGATAGTGCGATTATAAATAACATAGCTACCTGACAATGATTTGTGCATTCTCGATAAAGGTGCATCCAGTGGAAGTGGCTTCCCTTCTTTCGTATTATAGGTCAAAAGATCATTTGCCCTGTGTGCTGATGATGTCACTAATACTACTGTAGTAACAGGTTAGGGTTAGACGAGCGGAACACTACAAAACGTCCCATTGCGGTTATACTAAATATCAGCACTCTTGGAACGCTGCTCATCCCAATCAAATTAGTGGACTGGAACTAAATGTTGTATAATTTTGTATAACCGCTCAGCTTGGACAGGAGTTTCATTCTAATAATTTATTGTTTCCATAGTAACAGCTCAAACACAGGGACTGGCGTAGCAGACACGCTACATAATCTAAGACTAATAATAAACGGATTTAAAACAACATGCTGTTGTTTAACAAAGAAAAACATATAATTGTTGATGTGGTGATTTTTTTTTTGTTACATTTATGGAAGGATTTTCGAGTGTCAGCGCTTTGTTTCAGTCATGGTACCTTGCAAAGTTTCCCAGGACAGGAAAGTCTTCAGGACAGAGGAGTTTTTCGGTTTCTCTTTCCTGGTTTTGTTAATTTTTTTAAATAAATACATAAGTTTGTGTCCACTATATTTAAAAATCGTTCTTTGTGTTAAGTGCTAGTTATTAATTTAATATAGAATAGTATTCTTCCAAAGAAAATTCTCTTAACAAGTCCATTAAAAATATTCCAGTGTTTCCATTAAAAATAAAAATGTGTACAAGAGTGTGTGGGAATGTTTGGACATATAAACTGAAATGAGAAGCAACACTGTGTTGTTTCGTGTTAGGAGTTGCTAGGACACAGGAATGTTTGTGGTTGTATTAGATTATACAGTGTGGAGGAGCTCTATTGAAGATGAGAGAGCAGGCTGTCAAATCTAAGAGCTCAAGAGCTTTCCTTTCATCTCCATTCAAACTCTGAACTGGAGTCTAGGTCAAACCAGTGGCTTTGGTAGCGTGAGCGATGCCAAATGGAGCGCACCAATCACTGTCTCCAGTGTAACGGCCAATGCACAAGAAAAGCCTGTATCTTGACATTTAGAAACTAATTAAAGGAGAGAACGAAGTGACGTTACAGAGGTCAGCAGCTCATTACAGACAGAAAGTATCCCTCTCTTTTTCCACACAAAATGCAAATATGTGATGCTATGCAAACACACCTCTGCACTTCTGCCGAACTTCAATCCATCAAATACAAAATGGTTTCATTGACACTTCCTCAGCAGCTAACATACTAATGTGACACTCTTCTTGTGCTAATTTAATACTTGTAAGTAAGTATGCACATAAAGTACACAGTTAATTTTACACTCCATCCATCCTTGAGGTTTCTTATGCTACACCAGGGCTAGTGTGAGTGCCACTCGGGGAGTTGTAAAACAAGACTGCACATTTAATACACCACAAATTCACTTTCTTTTATACTAATATCACCTTTCCTCGCCTTTCCTCATCCACCTAGCAAGCTACAACTGACTATTATTGACTCCATCCACACTTCCAGCACCTCTTTTGCAAGCATCACCAAGTAGCTTTTTTTTTTATTATCAAAGAAACAACACTAATGCTTAAAAGAAAATGAGTAAATGTCATGACTTTTTGCCTATAATATATCTTATATACAGTGTATCATAATCTGAGTCAATATAATGCATTTGGTAAGCTTGATTTTATCCACGTCTTTAATATTTTTCTTCATTCACTGAAATCTCGGGAGATAATGTATTGGTTGTCCTCCTCCTTGTTTTTCTTTGAGAGAGAAATGATGAATTATAAATACTACACATCCCACCTAAGGCCTAATGAATACAGATAATAAGGGTAAATACTTGCCACCTACTTGCCTCCACAATGATGTGACCAGCCAAACGGATTCTCTCCTCTTGCTATTATTCTGTCGAGGGCTTTGGGCCATGAACAATACGCAGAATACCTGAGTCCACAGTGAGAAGGCTGACCTTTGCACTCATGAGCCATTACAAGGTATGTTATTATACATTATTATTTCCGCTGGACTGCTGAAAAGACTGACCTAGTAAAGACATGTTCACTCACTAATTGAGCCACTGCCATTGTTGAACACAGTCACTGAAGATATACACCTAAAATGCCAATAAACTCAGAGTAGTGTACTATGAATCTTAGGGATGTAAAAACAAAAATGCTCTGAATCAGAAAATGGCTCCAACAGTCTCAGACACAGACCCATCAGTTTACAATCCTAGAGCTGCTTCAAATCAAAAAGAAAAATGGTTAAAATCCAACTCGGCTACGGAAAATCGATGAACACACCCTGGTTCGTATGTGAGAGAAAGAGAGAGAGTGTGTGTGTGTGTGTGGGGGGGGGGATCTTAAGTATTAAATCAAAACTTTGGAACTACTTCAGATTCAGCAAAAGCTCAGCAGGAAGTCTCACTGCTACAGCACCTGAAATTAGACAGAAAGTATTCACCCCCTAGGTCTTCTTGCTGTATTGTAACATCAAATTTAAGTATATTAGAATGTTTTTTTCTGCTCCTTTTCGAAGTGACTTGCTACATAATTATAGAATATAGAATCTAAAAAGACACACACACACACACACACACATTAAATATGATGAACAGGGTATCTGTTAATTTTTAAACCTACTTGTGTCCAATTATATGCTTACACAATAAATATCTCTGACTTTGGGGAGGTCTTACAGCTAAAATGTCAGATCAGATGTCATGAAGACCAATTAACTTCCTGTGAAACTTTGAGATGAAGTTGTTAGGAGGAAAAAAAGATGGAGAAGGTTGTTAAAGCATCAACAAAGCTTTGAGCCTTCTTAGGAGCGCTGCGTAATCCATCATAACACAGCGGAAACAATATGGCACAAACCAGACACTAACAAAACTGAGCGCTTGGGCAAGAAGAGCAGCTGTGAGAGAAGTGTCCAAGAGTCCATCTATGACACTGAAGGGATTACAGAACTCAGGACTGGAATTGGAGAACCTGCGCAGACCTCAACAACACCATTCGCTCTTCAGAGATCCACAGTTCAACAGTTTTTCCTACACAGCTCACTGTTTTAACCTGGCCTCGAGAAGCTCTGCCTGTTAATTAGTAATTTTCAGTTTCAGTTATAATACAAAATTGATTTAAAGTCTGATGGTATGCTTTAGTAACAAATTTAGATTGCACATGGAACAAATAAGTCCTTAATCTGCTTTTGCCATGGAAAGTGAATAGTGTGCACCTGTTAACCCCTTACTAGTTATTACCCAGAGTTGCTTAATGCCCCAGAAACTGTTTAAATTGCAATAAGAATGCAAAATAAAAGCGTGTCCTTTTGATTGTAAGGTATACTGTATGTACATAAAACATTTTTAGAAGTTCTCAACATTTCTTACTATGATATAGTAATTATTTTTTGTTAAAGTTGCAGAAATGCGCCTCTGTAATCTAATGATTAGTTCACTGAGAAGCCATATTGTGGAAAGTAGACATAAATATTCTACACAAGAGATTCAGCAGAATGTGGACTGGTAACAAATATCACGTACTGAGAAAAAAAAACAAGCTTGCTTAGTCTTACATTTGTTTTTTTTACACAGTGAAATGTGTAATTTCAATAACGCAAACCTAAAGTGACCACAAATGAACTTGATATAATTTTCCCGGAATGAAGTAGGTCAGGAGATCATAGATAGATGGTATTTGGCCCGATTTTGCTGTCACAGACTAAAAACATAATAAAAGAATCCTTTGGTCATGATTTGAGACCATTGGGCTTAGAACGCATAATGTGACATGCTTAATGCCTAATGCACTAGTGCCATTATATGCATAGCCATTTTTTCTGTATGTATTTCTAAACATTTTGTTCAAATGGTTACTGTGTGAAATTCAGGAGGCTCAAAAAAGGTGAAAAACTCCTGAGAGTAACAGCAAATCGTGCATCTCCTTTAAAATCACCTCTGTGTGTGTGTGTGTGTGTGTGTGTGTGTGTGTGTGTGTGTGTGTGTGTGTGTGTGTACATGCTGCTAGTTGTTAAGATACTTGTCCACACCTGCGCTTCCATCAGGACATCAATGAGAGGAACATGCCACCGTGAAGTCCTCAATCTTGCTCCTCTCACAGAAATCAATACTACGTTAGCACACACATACAATCATACACACTTCACTTTCAGTGAAGATGTTTCAATTGATCCAAGCAAAATCGTGGACAATAAAGCTCTCTAGAAAACAATGAGGAAGTGAAATGGAGGCAGAAAAGGGCTAAATTGAGCATCTAACTCTAGATATTTGTGGCTCAGATCAATATCAGTTCTCAGTAATATTGAAGAAACCACACACACTAGTTTGTTTGTTAAAAAAAAAACTTATATATATATATATATATATATATATATATATATATATATTTGTGTGTGTGTGT
>CM074953.1:22034229-22046439 GCA_037577455.1 Pangasius macronema | reverse complement strand
GAAAGAAGAAGAAGAAAAAGAACGGATTATCTCCAAAATACCTTTCTGATCTTTTGAATTTAAATAACTCTTCTAGATCGTTAAGGTCATCACAACAAAGATTGTTGATGGTCCAGAGGTCTAGACGTATGTCGAGGGGCGACTGAGCTTTTTCTATCATTGGCCCAAAATTGTGGAATAGTCTCCCTTTATCCCTAAGACTAATCTCTGCAGAGTCTGAATTTAAATCCAAGTTAAAAACTTACTGTACCTTTTCTCTCAGGCCTACATTTGGGATTTGGGTATATTGGATATTACAACAGATTGGTATTTTTGATGTAAATTCCCTTTACCATTGCTTTACTGTCTTTTTATTTACTTTTATTCTCTTTTTGTCTCTTTTTTAGATATTTATATTTTGTCTTTTATGTACAGCACAATGGTCAACTATTGTTGTGTTTATTTGCGCTATATAAATAAAATTTGATTTGATGTTATTAATGTTCAGGCCCTAAGACTGCAAGGCTTATTCTTTAACATTAGTGAGCTGATTATAAATGAAGTTCACCAGCTAGCTACATTAGTGACCTAGTATCTGGTAGGCTTTGATTTAGGAAATACATCTAGATCACTATCAATTTGTGTCGTCTGTTCATTAGCGCATAAGACTAGGCTTATGTCGCATCGCATATCACGTGGTATCATATGTTGGTATTGGGGCTTCTTTTACAAGTAAATGCACAAGGTATTGGGCCAATACCGGTGCATTCCTATAAATATCCAAGAGCTGGAAAATAAGTACTTAATGATTTACTGTATTAAAAGCAGTGCCAAGATATAGACAAGGGGATATTCAGAGTACTCAAAGGCAGTCACAGTTGTAACACAATGACCTTTCTATCTAAAGGAGATTAGAGATGCCATGCGAATTGACCAGTAAATCATTTTGAAGACATTTTAATGAAATATCAGATAAAGATGGAGAGGTCAGAAAGATATTTCATAAGAAGTTGGTTTAAGGCAGGATGAAGCTGACAAGAGGATGAAATTAGATTTTGAGATTAGTTAAAAGATAACTATATAGTGGAAGGAGAAAGCTTTCAAAAGGGTTGAGGGTATTTTATAAAGGTATTGTTATAATCAAATAAATAAGGGTGTAGAACGCTGGTCTAAGTATATAAGAAAAGAATGCTGAGTAATCCGATCCATTAATGCTAGTGGGGCTGGGGAATAATCATCCAGGAATAGAAACAGCATTTAGATGCTCATTTCTGATTACTTTTGAGAACAATATTTATTGCCAACTTTGAAATGGGAAGAGGCTGGAAGAGCCCAAAACAGCAAACTAGCAACCCTAGTCTACTTTCCCTAAAGCACTAGGCTCAATCTCACACCTTCACAAATATGGTACATCAAGCAGGTTCACCTGATATATAATAAAAGGCCAGAGATTAATAACATAGAGATAATTTACAAAACAATTTAAAATTTAAGATTTGATTCAATAAACCTGGAGCAACCTGAAACTTTGAACACGCTCAAAAATAGAGCTGCACTAAATAATTCAAAATTTTATAGATTTATTAGGCAACCTTGTAACAAATCACAATAAATTCATTATACATATTCAACATACTAAATGATTTATTAATTTGATTACACCATGAAATGGCTAAGAATTAAAAGATAATAACAATAACACAAGGTTAGAGCAGGTCATCCAAAATTATTTCACCCATTTACTCACATCTGTTGCGTGGCATTGACAAACAGGGAGGGTGAACATCACTCGTTGTTACAGAAGTATTTCATTGTGAAAACCACTCACCATCCAGGCCTGTATTCAGTCCAAAAGTTACACCAATATTGATATTTTCATAGACGATGATTTTCTGAGCTTGCCACTGATGCTAGACTTAATACTGATCCTTGATCGAACCAAGACAAATAAGGTCAGGGTCACAATCGAGTGTAACTGAGACTCCCTCAAACTCCACCTTGCGCGTGCAATTCTCAGCTAAATTCTTTTTTTCTAAAGCCATCTGAAAAACATTTCCATTCATGTAATTTCTTCCATCTAGAAGATGAAGGAATGTTCAGATTCTTCATTTCACTGAGCGTTAATGTAAGTTCAGCAAAAAGGTGCTTCGTTTAAGATAGTGAAAGGACCCTTGGATAGACAGAGTATACAGTATACATTTATATTTACAGCAATTGGCAGTACATCAAGAAAAAATGAAGTGTTGTATTAGTGCTCCTTTAAGTGTTTAGTGAAGAAGTAGATTGTCAATCCTTGTTTGAAGGGGAAGTTTATGCTTATACCTGTGCAGTACAGAAAAGACTCTCAAAAAAAGACTCTCTTGATCTCAATCCCCATCTCGAGGGATGGTGGGTCAAGTTGAGCTGTGCTAGAGGCTGGAAGGGAATGTGCAGTAGAACAAGGTTTGATAAATGCCTTAGTGCAGGTAGGTGCTGATCTTTTTTGGCTTTGGAGGCAAGCATTAGTGTTTAAAATCTGATGTGGGGAAACCTGTGGAGTGAATGCAGCCAGAGAGTGTTTGTACTGACTGACCCCTGATTGAGAGTTGCAAGGGTCAGATATTACCCAATGGTAGACCATGTCACAGTTGACCAATATTGAGATGACAAGGAACTAAACAAGCCCTTGAGTGACATATATGGAGAGAAAAAGCTCCTCCTCATGTTTTAAATGAGAAATCTACATGACCATGTCAGGTTAGTAGTTTGAATAAGAGAAGGTTGTTTGTCCAGAACTATCTCAAGGTTGCATGCATTATCAGGTGCTAAGATCTAAAAGTTGTCCAAGGAGGTCACAATTTCCCACAATGGGGATTCATCTCCAGGGATATACAGCAGCTCAGTCTTGCTGGAATCTAGCTTTAGGTAAATGGCATATCTGCCACACATGCTGAGATCCATGCAGATTGTCTGAGGAAGGAAAAAAGAGGATGAGTTGAGTGTCATCACCATAGCAGTGGAATGGAAAATCTTCTGAGGATATGAAACAGAAAGTATAGAGAAAGAATAGAAAAGGACCAATCATCGAGACTTGGAACATCAGCTGTCTGCCTGCATGGAGCAGATGTAGATCCCTTTCATGTGACTGCCTCTCCAGGTAAGAAGCAAACTGCTTTGCCACTTTCCAGTGCTGATCTAGAGACATAAAGCTTCTTATTAACAACCACAAAGGTTGTTTCTGTGAAGTGTGCCACTTTAAAACCAGACTGCTTAGGATCTTGGAGGTTATTCTGGGTAAGAAAGAGAGATCACTCATTGTATAAAGTGCATTCAAGAACTTTAGAAAGGACAGAAGTGGTACCGGTTGGTAGAAATGGTACCGGTTGCTGATTTTTGAGGTGTCTAGTGTGGGCTTTTTCAGGATTGATATAACCCTTCCTGTGTTGAAAGAAGTTGGTACATGACCAGACATTATGGAGTTATTTACAAAGTGTTAAAGAGTAGGTGGTAGAATTGCTGGACATAAAATTTACAGGATCTCTTCTGTAGATAAAGGAGAAAAACATGTTAAAGAGATAGGAGGGTAGGAGTGCAGTGCAGGCATGGGGCAGGAGCGAAAGTTTGGCAGATCTTAATCTTCCTATCAAAGAAGGTGGCAAGGTCATCAGCAGTCAAGGAGGAGGGTGAAGAAAGAAGGGGAAGGTTGAGAAGTGATGAAAATGTTATGAAGCTTATGTGGATCTGATGCAGATGATTCCATCTTCCCTTTGTAGACGGATGCCCTAGCAGTAGTAACATTCTGTTAAGAGTGGTACAAGAGGAGATCAGCAAGTTATGAGTTCCTCCACTTTCTTTTACTGGCTGTTAATATTCTGCACATGCTTAATATTTTGGGACTCTTCAAGATAGGCAACTTTATCTAAAGCATATTTCAATGTCTAAAAGCTAATCTCCCAGTTTTGGGAGAACAATCATTCATTGACTTATCTACTGAGAGAAAAAAAACATTTAAAAAGTCAGACTTACAGATTATAGGCAGACTGACTCCTTATCACGACATTTTATGCACAAGGGTGTTAAAGTCATTAATTAATTAATCATCTTCTGAACGGAGAGATCATGGCAGTTATGGAACGGAAATGTCAGCAACAGTCGTATAGGCCTAAAACCTAAAGCAAATATGCAATAAAGTTTATTTATACTCCCAACACCACATACAAACCATCATGTAGGTGAGGTTTCGAATCAGCCTGGCTTATGAAAGGTATTATGACTGCTGTTATTCAGAGAAAAGCAGGCCATAATGTGTTACACGAGAATGTCTAGCTCAAGGCAGGAGCATGAACAATATTTGATAAAATGTACACAGTCTTAAAGAGATACCTGTATTAATCTGAAGCACAGGACAATGAAGCAGTTGTGACCTAAAACTGTCATATGTGAAACAACCTGGCCATGGTAACCTGAGATCAGCATCATACAGATTACCTGCATTCAAAAGTGCAGTAGCGTTTTGAATAAAACTGTTTTTTGTTTTATTTATTTTTTAAAAATTTGATATGGTTCGTATACAGTGTAGATAAAAGTCAAGCCTGTATAAATAAAATGTCATGTTTTGTATTGTGTGAACCCATGTTCAGTTTTTGGACTTGGCCAAAAAAAGTTAAATCAAAGTGGGTTTGTGACACCACTACAAAACAGTGGATTTTATCTTCATTGTGTAACTCACGACAGACTGAATGGAGCGCTGATTGGAATGAGAGCACTGAGGCGTGATGTGTACCTGTGAGTGGTCTTGCTACCGTCTAATAGGCTTCTGTACACTAATGGGGGAGGCAATGGCTCGGAATAACAGCCTAATAGAGAATCGTGCTGATAAGGAGCAAGAGTCAAGCACATATCCTTCATGCATTGGAGTTCTTTGGATGTGTGCCTAATTTACATTGAGTCATAAACTCTCACCTACTGAGCACAGATGACAACACAAGTGAAATGTCCCAACACTGGGGACAATAATATTTCTTATTGTCACCAATATGGCTACAAGATTCTCATCACTTTCAGCATCAAGGAGAACTAGTGGGGTTGAAATGGTTTGGAATAATGAGATGGCTGTTCCCAAGGGAAATTAGAGATCACATACACTGGATTTGTTTGTGTAATGTGCTTATTATTACATTAATAACAAGACACAGAGAGGCTTTATGAATGTTCGGAGGCAGAAAACAATGTTAGCGTTAGGCATGTGCTGCTAGAATATTATCCATTACAACTTTAATCATGAACAATGTTGCTGACTGAGGAGCATTTTATGTGTAACTTTTGAAAAAAATATATATATACAATATTATTATGGTAAAATGACAGGCAATAACCATGAAGTGCATTTTAATATAATGAAATCTTTCATAAAAAGATATTATGCAGTGTGTTAAAATGTAAACCTACACTTTAAGTAGAAAGAGAATGAGGAGGAGGAGGAGGATGATGAAGCTGAAACATACTAATTTTATTATAATCCCAGGAAATTAAAATCTTTGCTTTAGGATTGATGAATAGTGTTGGCTGATATCAAAGCAGACAGGCAGCTGCTTTTGCTTGGTGGGAGGGAGGAGTAGAGACTTAATTAATGTCAGATTAATGGTACAGAATTATTGAAGCCTAGCATTTGAGACTGAGACACACACTGAGCTCATCTCATCTCCACCTACAGAGCTGTGATTGACTACAGTGTTCACCTTCTGCAATATTACACAATGAAAAATATGAAGAACAAAGGAGTGGTCAGGGACTGTATCAGAACAGCCTCACACGCACACGCACACACACACACACACACACACACACACACACACACACACACACACACACACACACCGATGTTTGCCTTAATGGCTTAAATGCATTCTTATCAAAACCACTATTGCAAAGTTTAAAGTTTCTTTTTATACCTACTTCATTAGTATGCTGTGCATTGCTTGAAGACAGTGAGTGTGTGTGTGTGTGTGTGTGTGTGTGTGTGAGAGAGAGAGAGAGAGAGAGCAAGAGAAAGATGAAAACAATGTTATAGAAAGATAAGAGACGAGTGGAGAAAGTAAAGGGAAAAATTCAGAGAACTTGCTTTCTCCTTGCTGTGGAAGACAATTTAATGTTCAACAATTTAATGTTCAACATTCAACTCTGGTTCTATCTATGTGCTGAAGAATAACAAAGAAACAAAACAAGAGATAAAGAAAACGCAGTCTATTAATTTATGGCATGCTCTGCTTTACTTACAACATACAACATTTGCTTCCAACACAAGTGTCTAATAAGGCTACAAACCTATCTCAAGGTGATGCTTGTGTGCAAACACACAACATGCCAGACAACAAAAGGAGGGAATTTTTTTTTTACCCCAAGGAACCTGGAGGTATTGTTGGAAAAGATGAAGGAAAAAACCAGAAACAACAGGTGTGGAAGGACAATGCACAAAAGTGAAGAAGACTGGGAAAGGATTAAGAAACAGATGACAGGGTTTTTCACGCCATTAAAATAACTCATGGAGGCAGAAACACTGCCCTATCTCGTCTGAAGAAGCAAAAGGGCTCTGAATAGAGAGCACTTCAACACTCAGAGCCCATTTCCACAAGAAGACCACTCTCTCAGCAAGACTACTCCTGATATGACACCCCTATCCCTGCACTCCTCTGAGATAGCCATGAATTCAAAACCATTAACTCACACAGCTAGAGAAGGAGAAGGTATAAGAAAAAGAGCAATCAGGAAAGAAAAATGGAAGAAACTGCAGTTATAGTGAGGTCATTTTTGCAAACTCACAGTTTTCCTTAATTTCTGCACTGATTATTCTGTCAAAGTGGTCAGGTAAGATGGTTAAAGAATGAAAAGTTTAAGTTTGAGTCTTTTTTTAAAAAAAAAAAATCTTCTTGCAGTGATGTTAACTCCTTGACATGTTGAGTTTCTCAAATCAGAACCCATAGCATTTGCATTTATTTTTGCAGGTTCAGGTCAGTTTACTTCAGCAACATGGTGTCCTCATGTTTCTTTTCCCTTTTACTCTTCTTAGGATCTCAGTGTGATAATAAACCTCTATCTGTTTCAATATCTGTTTTCTATTTCCTAGAGTGTTCTATTTTCCTAGAGTGTTTTGCCAGTCAATGCATATAAACTATACACATTTGAACATATTTCAGTCAAGTAGACTTCTGGGGCTTTTAAGAGTAGGCATTCCATGTTATCCTCTTTTACCCAGCCATGACTGGCTCCAAACACCTCTTCTTTGCCTTGATAAATTTGTTTTCTCTAGGCATGACATGCTACTATTACACTACCCTAAACAATCCAGCTTAGTCTGATTGGCATCCAGCTCCCAAAACACCAGGTAAAGCTGCACAAAAACAGGTAGATCATCTATAGGAAACAGAAAGGAAGTAGTTCCTGAATTACTGCTACTAATGCTATATCACAGACAAGTTGTTTTTAAGAAGATAATGCAACAGTAAGGCAGTTAGAAAACCTCAGATGTTTAGTTAACTCAAGTAATGCTCAAGCGATTTTCTCTCAAGGTAGCTGGAAAATGATCAATGACCAATTTGATCAGCATGGCCTGTGTTTGGCAGCCAGGAGCTAGTCAGATGCTGCCTTCAAATCCTGTCCGAAATATCGTAATTTCCAGGTGAACGCACATGAACACACATTACACATGATTCTGAACCATTTTTTCTTGCAAAGAAAAAACCCCCCCCCGCAATTTCCTTCTCAGTCTGCATATTTTATCCCATATTTTTTGAAACTTTATGTTTAAAGTCTAGTGGTCTAGTCTAGACAGGAAGTGGAATTTATTCTACAACTCAAGTGATCTTGATTTGTCCCCCAGATAGCAACATGTAATCCTTACCACACCAGGCCATGGAAGAAAAATATCAGAAATTAATATGATAATATCCCCTGTATAATAACTCAGTGAGGTCTGTATGTCTTTACACTGTATTTATTTATTTATTTGAGAAAATTCACATTTGCACACATTTTTTTAAATGGACACTGTCAGCCGCCTGCAGTGATATATGCTGAGAGTCTGCATTACATGTTTGGCCTTGTGGGGACATTTGGCTGGTCTCCATGAGGAAAATTAAAATCTACAAAAAAAAAAAGATTTTTTTTGGTTATTGAGGTTAAGGTTAGGGTTAGATTTCAGGGTAGACATAGCATTAATTAGCTACATTATTAATTAGGTCAATAGAAGGTCCTCATAAGGATATTAAGGCAAACATGCATATGTGTGTGTTTGTGTGTGTGTGTGTGTGTGTGTGTGTGTGTGTGTGCTTTGAACCAATTAGTAGTGGCAGAGGACGGTGTAGGTCACAAACAGCACAACCTTCTATGCCAACAAACATTTGCTTTCATATGGGCAACAGTGTGAAGCTAGAGGCTTTGCCCTACGTGTGTGTGTGTGTGTGTGTGTGTGTGTGTGTGCGTGCACACATTTTCCCAGTGGCCAATTGCCAGGTTTGTTCTAGAGAAAGTGACACTGAGAGTTGCTCAGGGATTTTGAGACAGCAACAAAATAAATATCTCTTGTGCTCAATTAACTCATATGGAGTTAAATTTAGTTAACGGGGACTGTGTTAATTAAATTCTGACGGTTTTGTAAAGCTTCTATTAAAACATCACTGATGATGTGTAGTGTGTGTGACAGCATCCTGGAACACGAATTTATTATCACACAGCAGTTGCTCGCGAAATCTAGAGGCTTACAGATTAATTTGAAGTGGATTATGCAATCTGTTTATTCAAGTAACAGCCTGACGTGTTGTAAGATCCACACAGAATGCCTTTGATGTTCATTAATTTCGTTTTAAATTCATTAACATCTTTTAGTGTAGCATGAAAGTTACGATTGTGTTTAAGAAATTGTCAGATTTCTGCTGAAGAAGCGAGACATTACAAATGTTTAAACATTTTAATTTGTAATAAAGATCGTTTTGAAGCGTTTCTCCACTTTTTTCTGTCAGTGGTAATAAACACTGTTCTGGGACAGTGCATTTGTAATCCTCCCTTTGGTAATGTCACGACCAAAACCAAACCACAGAACCAAAACCTGAATTCATAATGCTTGAAATTAATTAATGGTTTGCTGGTTAAAAATGATTAATGGTTAAAACAAAAATGGTTCAAATGAAAGTCTGTACAGTTGCTGAAAGTATGTTTGAATGTTTATATAATATTTGAATGGAGATAATATGTTTTTGGATAGCATCATGTTCTGGAAGTGAAATTCAGGATGGTGTCACCATCACCATCTCGTGTCAGTTGCATCACAAGCTGGGGACGTTATCTGATATTTAAAAAGAGATCTTTAAAAATATTTAAAGTAAGTTTAATCTTTGAAAGTGTGATACATTTGGCTTGTCCATTTTTTGTCTATTAAGTCCTCCAGTGATAATGGCATTGTTTGGCTGAAAAAACAAAAAACAAAAATAGCATTACAACCAGAATCACAGTTACCCATGTACAAGTCAAGCTAGGGAAAGTTGTTTTCATTCATTTACCTTCAGTAACATCCTGGTCAGCCTTTACTGGTGTACCATGCTAACTGCAAAAATGTATGCTTTTCCAGTAAACACTTTTCTATGTAAACTATGCTTTTCAGTAAACTATGCTTTTCTGCTGAAAAGAGGGAGGACTGTGGTTTTCATCTCTCTCTCTCTTGACCTGCTTTCATTCTGCACATACACACAAATGATCTTTTTCTGTTTAAAAGACGAACTTGGCAACTGCACCCAAATTTTGTAAGTAAGGTAGATAAAACATTGCTGCGGTACAGAAAGAATGAGGCGACAAAAGGGATGCTTTAAAAAAAGAGGAATGATTAGAAATAAATAAGTAAGTAAGTAAGTAAGTAAATAAATAAATAAATAAACAAATGTCAGTTGCTTATCTCAGATAAGAGCTATCGCAGAGCTATTGTAGTCATATTGTACAGTGTAAATAGTGTAATAATAAATAATCCAAAAATGATAAAGAAATATAAAAATTTTATCATTTACTGTTGGAATTCATATATTACAAATAAGGTAATTGTAACCCTGTTTAAGATGCAAGACAGAAAAGGAGGACTAGCAAATGCACCAAAAATATTTAACTCAAAATAAATTTCATTTTAATTTATGTAGTCTAACTGAAGAATAACACTGACGAATAAAAAATAGGAGAAAATCATGAACATTAACTAAGCAGTTTCTAAGTAAATTCAGTTACATGTTTGTACACTGTTGACCCCACAGATGTGCTCAGTTTGTTCAGGGTAAACGTTCGTTGATCTTTCTTACTAGCTCTGATTTCCATGAATTTTCCACAAACTGATTATTTTACAGCCTGGTTTTCCATTGTGTGATGTTTCACAGCAATATAAAGGTACTGAATTTTCTGATATTTTCTTTATATATTTGTCAAAGAAAGAGAAGTGAATGCATTTATCTTCTATTACCGCGTTAGTCTGGTTAGGGACACAGTGAATTCAGAACCAATATACTAAAACACAAGCAAGCTTTTGGTTGATCTGAGCTCCATACTAGTGCTTTTAGAATTATACGCATACAAAAATGTGTTTTGTATGAGGAACGGAGCCCGATGCATCCTGCACAATCTTTAGTAAACAATTTGCTGCCTGCACATACACAGAGCTAAATCTACACACGCCTGTCTTTACATGATTAACGGCAGCGGCTGCTGGTTTTCTGTAGACTGATATTAATGATGAAAATACTAAGAAGGAAAGAGACAGTTAGTGAAACTGAGAAAGATGAAACTATGAAGAAAACAAGCCTGGGACTGTGTGAAATGTTTGCACTGGTTCTTATTTATTGTACACTAATGAGTATTTACTCGATTTGTCACACTTGAGGCTGATCTTTTCTCTTCTTCAGGAGGACAATCACCTGCATTCTAGTTATGACATGTAGCACCTCAGAGTAGACCTGACAGTTGTAAAATTAAATCTGAGAATGGATATATGAAACATGGGTCCTAATAACACAATCATATTTTTCTAGCCTTCTTTCCATCATGAATAACAGGATTGAACCAGGGCCCTTGGTGCTGCCAAGGAATGCTATAAGTACTTATACTTTTTAATCCTTACAATTTCATTATGCCCTTCAATGTTGAGGTCCCCAATACATTTTTTATTTTGCCCAACCCCATTCCAATCACTCACATTTTTTTTGTTGCATTTTTAACTTTATTTATTAAGTCCATTTCTTATTCCTATATTGACTTGTCAAGGCACCACAGTTTGTCCTCTTTGTGTAAGTCCCAGTTCTGCTTCATAAATTT
Organism: Pangasius macronema; assembly: GCA_037577455.1. Taxonomy (NCBI): domain Eukaryota; kingdom Metazoa; phylum Chordata; class Actinopteri; order Siluriformes; family Pangasiidae; genus Pangasius; species Pangasius macronema. The sequence continues at coordinate 22,035,144 of CM074953.1, read as the reverse complement.
AACTAGAATTCTAAAATAATAAATTGAGAGATGAACCAATTGAATCTGCACAGGTGTTTTGCACTCTAAATACAGATACCAGATCCAGACCTGGAAGCCCCGCCCACTTCGCCCTATCTCATTCGCTCTCACGTTCTGTCATGGTAGAATATTTTGAGTTCATTCATTTGAAATAAAATCTATAAGTGTAATGCTTGGCTTATCTAATGTTAGACAAATGTATATTTAACATCAGTTTATGTTTATTAGGGATGCCACCAAAATATTTTGGCAGAAAAAAGGAAGGAGAAAATGAGCAAAGATTTTGACCCAAAAAAGTTTAAATAGGTTTAGAATGAAGTGTCAAATTTCACCCTTTACAAATAACATTAATGGTGATGATAATTAGAAAATGTTTAAATTTTATGTCTGGTGCTCTTCTGCATCTACAGGGAAAATGTCAGCCATGTGAACATTAGACAACTGATTTATAAAAGGATTGCACTGAAATGTGATGTTTTATATATATACAGTTAGGTCCGGATGTATTTGGACAATGACAGAGTTTTTGTGATTTTGCCTTTATACTCCACCACGATGGATTTGAAATAAAACAATCAAGATGTGATCNAGTGTAGACTTTCAGCTTTATTTTAAGAGGTTCCACAAAAATATGCATTTACCATTTAGGAATTACAGCCATTTTCATCAAAGTACCTCCATTTTCAGGAGCTCAAAGGTTTTTGGACAAAGTGACATAATTGTAAATATAACCATAATTTGACTAATTTTTCCTTTCAGTTTTGTAGCATTTGGCTGAATGTGAGCAGAGAGTATAGCCTTATACACCTCAGACTTCATCTTGCTACTTCTGACAGCGCTCACATCATCAATAAACACCAGTGAGCCCGTTCCATTGGCAGCCATACATGCCCA
>CM074953.1:21985076-22007936 GCA_037577455.1 Pangasius macronema | reverse complement strand
TGCAAAAGGTGGACCGACATCATATTGAACCCTATGGGTTAGGAATGGGATGGCACTTAAGTTCACATGTGAGTCAATATATGGTATCAATATTTGGTAATATAGTGTATGTATTTATGAGCCAGCTTGGACATTGTATGTCAGTAAAACGCATATATGTAAAGTAAGTGACGTTTTTGTTTCCTTATAAGGTACGTGACTGAGTAGTCAGATAACACTTCACAAAAATATCCTTTTATTAGGTACATCCGGTGGTGTGATATGGCTTGATGTGAAGCAGAGGAAACTGGTTTATACTCAGTGCATGACTCAGTGCATGTGTGTCCAGAAGCAGAGGCAATGCAAGCAGCAGTGTTCAAACACTCGCTGTGTATCTTAGGCACATCCACAAAATGTAAAAATGACATTCACTAGATAAACTGTGAAATGTCCAATGATTTCATGCCTAGGGATGTTAAACACATTGATGAGCTCTGTCTCTTTTTAAAACTTTCTGCTGTCTTTGTGATTGTTGTCATGAGCTGCATCTCATGTGTTTATCAATGAGAGGTTACATGAGAGGTTTTAAAATTCACGCACTAACTGTAATAGGAAAACTGGTTAGTGTTAATACTCAATAATGATCTAGAATAGTACATAAGTATGCGATTTGAGACACAATGCTAATTTGCTTAGCATACTATATAGCATAACACATACTCTATTCATTTAAATGTATCTTGTCTGGATGTGACTCCCAGTGACATTTCAAAATATTAGCACACAGAATCTGTTTTCTGTATTTCTAATATTAATTTGTAATATAAATGTATGAAACGAAAGAGGAGATTGTGAGTTTCTCATGACCCTATTTGTATTTGAAAAAAAAAAAAATACAGCTATACAGTATATGCACACACACACACACGCACACACGCACACACACACACACACACACACACACACACACACACACACACATACTCAGTGCCAACTAACCTTCCGGTCCCATTCCTCATAAAGAATTCCATGCAGTCTCTTCCCGTCTAGTAGAGAAAGCCCCAAGTCACATTTCTTCTGGGGATCTTCCATGAAAGAAGGCACCAGTGCAAGAGGTGCATGACTGAGCACCTTAAGGGCCAAATAATACTCTCAGTAAGATGTACAGAGCTTAGCACAGCAAAGAGATATGTAAATGAAATATTATGAGAAGCAGCAGTAGTCCTTAGATCTCCAGAACCTCAGACCATCATTTGGCTTCTATAAAAAAAAAAAAAAATTGCAATGAAGGCAACTGCTGCGAGCTGTCGAGACCATGATGGGTGTCTGAAGAGCCTGGCTGCTTGGCGGAATAAAAAGAGAAATGTTTGTGTATATTTGGGTGTATCCTTCCTTTTTCAGGGATCTCTGTGTTATATATATATATATATATATATATATATATATATATATATATATATATATATATATGTATGTGAAATCCTATTAAATGAACACCGTACCTAAATGAATTTGTGTCCAGCTGGATTTCCATGAACATCGGGGATGTTAATATCACACTGTGGGTTTTGTTGTTTATGTAGTTGGGTGTTTTTGTGGGTTTTAGTCTTTAAATGTCAAGCATATGGTCTGTAGATTAATTTGTAATCCACAAACATACTATTGATAAATCACAATTCATTCTTAAGCCATCCTAAATCTGCGAATGGGACAAACGCTGGGAGGACAACTTATGTTTGAGGACATCTGATGCTCATTACATAGTTGTAATAAAAAGGGCACAGTTTATTACTTAGTTCATTTGATTAAGGAAAAGAATGGTCACTCTTTTATTGTGTAACATGTGAATTGTGAATTTTGTGGTATTGATTCCATGCCTAGACCACATACTAAAGCTGTCTAGTTTTCAGAACAGCAATCGTATAAATTTAGACAGAGTGTGGAGTTGATTACATAATCAGCAACTAAAAGTGGTTATATTCCACTCTTTTTCCCTCAACTATCTTAAATATAATCATAAATTGTGATCAGTCTAGGATTAACAACTAGATTTAGTGTCCTGAGTTGCACCACATCCAAATATTATAAGTTTATTAGCAAACAGCTATATGTAATATTTATAAATATCATTCCACTTTATTAGGAACATTTGTACATCTGCTCATTTATGCAGTTGTCCAATCAGCCAATCATGTGGCAGCAGCACAATGCATAAAATCATACAGATACAGGTCAAGAGCTTCAGGTAATGTTCACATCAAACATCAGAATGGGGAAAAGTGTGATCTCAGTGATTTTGACAGGTTGTTGGTGCCAGATGGGCTGGTTTGAGTATTTCAGAAACTGCTGATCACCTGCTCATGATAGCCTCAGATTCTTGTTCTTGGCTGACAGGAGAGGAACCTGATGTGGTCTTCTGTTGTTGTAGCTCACCCTCCTCAAGGTTTGATGTGTTGTGCATGCTGAGATGCGTTTCTGCTCACCACGGTTGTAAAGAGTGATTATATGAGTTACTGTAGACTTCCTGACAGCTTGAACCAATCTGACTATTTTCCTTCTGACCTCTCTTATCGACACCCACAGAACTGCTCACTTCATGTTTTTTTTTTTTGTTACTTTGCACCATTCTGTGTAAACTCTAGAGACTGTTGTGTGTAAAATTCCCAGATCAGCAGTTTCTGAAAAATTCAAACCACCCCATCTGACACCGACAACCATGCCACGATTAAAGTTGCAGAGATCACACTTTTCCCCCATTCTGATGTTTGATGTGAACATTAACTGAAGCTCTTGGCCTGTGTCTGCATGATTTTATGCATTACACTGCTGCCACATGATTGGCTGATTAGATAACTGCACAAAAGCAGGTGTTCCTAATAAAGTGGACAGTGAGTATACATTCATCTGGAGGAAAAAAATAACTGAAGTGTTGTTAGACACAAATCAAAGTTCTCAAAGTTTTAGAGTTAAATTAAATTAGCTTTAAATGAGCTTTTGGATCAGTGGCAAGTAGAAACCTGTAGAAGATTAGGTACAGGAGAAAGGAAGAGAATAGGTGTTGATTAGATAACTGACATTTTGGCATTGCACATACAACAAACTCAACATGTCTCTAATCTTTTTAATCACTACACACCTCACTCTGTCTCTTTCACGTCTATTTTTGTCATACACGAGTGGACTGACCCCATCATCAGTGAAAAGAATCAAAGCCAGTGCTCTTCCTGCAGCTGTTGAGCCAAGGCATTGAAAGATTACATTCATTAAAGCGATCCAGCACCGGGGAAACCACGGCACGGCAGCCTCCTTTTTTTCCGACCTGCCACATCAGGCATGCCAGAGTCTCGCTGTGTTTGTGTTGTCGGTGACTGATGCAGTGTCGTGTGTCTCTACAGACTCACTGAAGCCGAAGCGTGGCGGGAAGAAGAAAGAGCAAGCCCTGTTGGACTAGAGGTGAAAGAAGAAATAACAGTCACCCTTCCCCTGTATCTCTCTGCTCTGAGATGGAAGAGACAGGGGTGGCAGTAGTAACACATGGATGGAAGGACATGAGGAAATGAAAAAGAGAAAATGTCCCTACTTTTTTTCCCCTAGAACTGTAGCTGATTTGTAGAGGTTTGGATATAAATATACACATAACCGTGAATAAAACATACTAAATCATGTAGCTTATTCTGCTGGAAGGTTGTTCTGCTTCTTTCTAGAAAGAAATGTTTCAAATGAGCTAAATCATCTGCCAATAGAACAGAAGACAATTTCAAGCTTGAAATGAGTAAAAATAATCTAGAAATAAGCTTAATAAGCTTATTTTTTTGTTTAATACAGAGAAATATTATTCCAATTGGCCTATGTTTAAGATCATTTTTCTTGCTAAGATATAATTTCGCAGTGTTTATACTCTCACATGTTTACCTGCAACACATCTCACTGAATCTGCTCTGTAAAAAAAAACGACATCTTAGAACTAACAATACACCAAATATATGATTATTAAACCTATTTCTAGATTTTTTTTTTTTACTCGTTTCAAGCTTTAAATTGTCTTATTCGATTGGCAGATAATTTAGTATGTTCTATGTATAAATTATCTTCCAATAGAAGACCATGAACTAGGTTTAATAATCTTATATTTGGTTTATTGTATTCTTATAATAGGAATATCTAGTTCAATCTGACTATATTCAAGATATTTTCACCTGCTATGTTGTAATTCGTTGCAATGTGTTCAAAGTATCTATCTATCTATCTATCTATCTATCTATCTATCTATCTATCTATCTATCTATCTATCTATCTATCTATCTATCGTGATATTACTGTTCCTTCTTACTCAGCTCCATATGAAATAAAGTCACCTACAATCCACCATTCTGTGCCGTGTGCTCTGACGTTAAATTTGTTGTATCAATTTTGTTGTAACAAAAAAAAAAAAAGAAAAAAGAAATTACTCTGAGGCGTGAGCTGACTTGAATTTCATTTTCGTATATTGTTTTTGTTCTACCAACATAAAGCAATTCAAAAAGATTCATATCACTATATATATATGCATATCAGAGTGTAATATGCGGACTCTTATATCTTTATTTGATATAATTATTCTCCAAAAGAGTATAGCACAATATACACTGTAAATGTATTTCATGTTACAGCATCATTTATAATTTCTAAACATCCATATTTCAACTTGTTCCTTTAAAGAAATCGGTACCATTACACAGTGTACAAACAGGAGGGATGTCGAGGGAAGGGAAGACTGAGGGGTCGAGAAGGAGACAGTCATATAAATAATAAACATGTATTTACACATCAACTGTGCCAAACTACATAGTATGTTCATTTTATATATATGTACAGTGGAAAGCTTTGAACTGTTAACAAGCAACTTTTCTACTAGATGAAATTCACAAGCCACAGTGAAAGTGAAGCACGATGAGGATCTACACACCTCAGTAAGAGAACAGAAAGAGTTCAGTATGTACATCAGACATAGGAAGTGCATTTCCACATATCCTCCTACACGTATGCTACTTTCTAATGCTTTTTAGTGAGTAGACACACTGGTTTATGATTATTATTATTATTATTTTTTATTTTTTACTCTTGGTTCATTCCTCCCCACTCCCTGCGGAAGGAAGGAGAGAACTCTGTGTGCTTATTTAAGTTTTTTTTTTTTTTAAATGATTAGCTTGAAAGTTTTTCTTGCCGTTTCCTGTCTTGCTCACAGGCAAAGCTGGCATGACTTCATAAAGACTGTCTACAGAAAAGTCTCACCAGTTTCCTTTTAATCCAACCCCACGCAAAAAAAAAAAAAAAAAATAAATCATCAGTCAATACACACTCAACCCAGTTCAAGTGTTTCTGTCTGTCATGGCTGTACACAACAATTAATTATAATTTTTATGATTTTCTGTCATCATCATCTCTCTTTCGGTCTCGATAATTAAAGCCTCAGCTTGCCTGTGGGGGTTTAGGGTATTCAGTTTCTTGGTTTAAAGTCCAATTATCCCTTGTTTCCACTGACAGATGCTCCAACACCACAATCGATACTCCAGAGTCAGTTCCTTAGTCCGGCAATAAACACATGCTATTATATACAATACATCTATACAGAATAAGTGTGGATATTTATAAAACTTCATACAAAAAGATATATATATATGTATATATATATATATATATATATATATATATATATATATATATATGTTCAAATTCATTCAATGCAGTATGCGTCATGTGTTTGAGCATGCTCATCTCATCTCATTTGTTTGTTTGTTTGTTGGCTTGCCTCTGGCACCGTGTCTCTGGCACCCATTTTTGTCTGTGAAATTGCCTGCGTGTGTGTGATATGTCCTCTCTATGCTGATCGGTATCTGAGTAATTCACACCGTGTCCTGCTCGCTGTCAGACGTGTGGGGAAGTTATTTTAGAAAGTTTTGATGTTTTCATATACACTTTGTTGTTGTTATATTAACATAACGCCTTACACACAGCAGCACGCTACCACAGCCTCACTCATATACACACTTCATACACACACTGCCAAAACAAGCCTCCTTTCTATTCATGCGTAGAAAGTGAGACACCCAGACCTCCAGAGATTAGCTGTGCATACGTTTATACACACTCGTCCTATTTCAGGAGTATATTTTGTATATTGGATACACATTGCTGTGCAAATCTATCAGGGTCATAGGTCCAAAGTAATAATTAAGCAATATGAATGAATGAATGTTGGGCTTAATAGGATCCTGTGGTTTTTATTCACCTAACCACCTAACCACAAACCCAAAAACCTTCATACAACCTCAGTAATCACCATCACTGTCATGGCTAAAATAGTTTATAACTCATCAAGGAAGAAAGATTTCTAAAAATTCGAATATCAGGCAGTTCTGTAAGGCACTTGATGTCCATCGGTAGCAGTAGAGGCAACACACAGGGAGACTGACTATGTAATTAATTGGAAACCCACTACCCAATACCCATGACACAGGACCTGGCTTTCCAACACTGCTGCTGAAACACCATTTGCTAACCTGCATCTCCACAAAATAGTGCTGAAAATAAATTCACACACGTTTACCTTTACTGAAAGATTTCAATTCATTTCATACAGCACAACCAAACCAATGATTTAAATATTAAAATGTACATATTTTTTAGAAGAATTTGTATACTGCTATCTTAGCAAATGAAAATATCTTGTATAAAGTCAAATGTGCCTATCTAGTATTTCCTATTATAACAAATATATATACACTAAATCAAATAGATTCTTTGTACTAATTCCAGCTTGAAATTGTTTTGTTCTTTTGGCAGGTCATTTTTATAAGCATATATATTTCTAGAAAGAAGCAAAATGATCTGCCAGTAGAATAAGAAAGCTTGGAAATGTGTAAAAGCATCTAAAAACAAGATGAATAATATTAAATTTGATTAATAATAATCTCATAATAAGAGATATTGGATAAATTCAGGATATTTTGACTTGCTAAGATATAAGCGTACTAAGCCCTTTTGTTATTTATATTATACTGCGCTGATTTGAAGGGTGACTTGATGGGTAATAAACTCTCTTCTCTAGTCTCTAGTCCACACACACACACATACACACACACACACACACACACACCCCGTATGAGTTTATGCCAGTAACACAGCAGTGTATCTGGGATAGTGTTCCTGCCAAGACCCCTGAGATCTCAGTTGCTTTTAAACAAGTGCCACACAGAGACCCTGAATGATTTCTTTCTTTCTTTCCTTCTTTCCTTCTTTCTTTCTTTCTTGCTTTCTTTCTTCCTCTATCTCTGAGAGCAGAATAAAGACTTATCAGCCAAGCACAGCACACTCAAAGCAAAGCCATACCTGACAGGGGGTCTACAGATCACTGCCAAATGCCAACCACCTGCCTGTGCATGTCTCATCTCTCACAAACAATCATCAACAGCTGTCTACTGTCATACACCACTCCACACTATCACACACTCCTCTCTAGTTTAGCTCAGGCAGAATGGTCATAATGAATATGATATACGCCATGTAAGGATGTGTTCACACATCACAGGTCACGGTGCAAGAGATACAAGGAGAGTTGGACAGAGAGCTCCTAGTGGAAACATTCTTGCTCTGATGAACACTCAGAGTAACACTCCTGCTATCTGTGCACTGTTGGAGTGGCTATCAGACCCATCCCTCAATCAGCGGCACAGAAAGAGGTGTGTGTGTGTGTGGGATTAGACTGGTAAACATACAGACTTATGAAAGATGAACCTACTGGACTACTGGACTACTCCCTCAGCCAACCTGCCTATCTCACTTATTCAGCCACATGACCGGGATGGACAAGAACCATGGTGATAGTCGTGACCTTTGTTAGCACTACAGATTAAAGTGGTTAACTAGACACTTCAGAGATAATGGCAGCGGCGGCTCGTGAGTATAGATTTTGGTGTGGCAGGATGACATTTAATAATGACATTTTGCCTCCAAAGAATTAAGTCGAAAGGTTATCACACTTACTTTCGAGAGGATTTTTAGAGTAACCCTGTGAAAGAGAGGTGAGAGTGGACAACATATAGTCGTCCAGCGTACAGTCTAGCAGCTTGATTTGAGCCATTTTAGACATATATTTGCTGAACAGCATTCGAAGTAATATCATTAATCAAGGTTGACAGGTTTCATCAAAATTTTTAGCCCAACTACATCTTAAAACCTCATGAAAGACCTGAAACTAGCCCAAATATTTGATCACTGGAAAAAGGAGACACGTTTTACTCAGCCTTTCCATGGAGAAACAACTATTTCACATGTTTTTCTGATGTATGGACATTATCCACTCCATAATCTGTCTTTTTCTCTCCCAATCTTTACAATATATGTTACAATAGTAATGATTCTGTATATCTGATGATTTGGTATAAAACAGTATTTTTTAACTAGACCAATCTGGCCACCTGGTCATACAAAAACCTCTCTGCTGCTGAAAATGAAAAGTTCATAGTGCGAGTGAGCGGCAGAGAAAATCCTGCCCATATGGACCTCGATTAGCAATTGTTGCAGTTCTCATTTTGACCACTATAATAATAACTATAATAATATCTGCACTAATAACTCTGGATGCTCAATGAGGCAGTGAGAAAATCTCTTATTCTATTCAGATCATTTTGCTTTTTTCTAGAAATAAATGGTTAAAATTTGCAAAATTGTCTGCCAATGAGCAATACTATTTCAAGCTTAAAATGTGGGAAAAAAATAGAGAAATAATCTTATAAAAGGAAATACTAGTTTGACTATATTCAAGGCAGTTCCACTTGCTAAGATGTTAACCTTTTAAGCAAAAGGGTGAATATTTATTTAGCTATTATTTTGTCGAGTTGATTGTTGAACATGTGTGTGGGAGAAGGTTCAAAGGAACAATAATAGTATAATCTTTGTAAACATTTCTTTTTGGTGATTCGTGGATGAAGAGATTCTAAAATGTGTGGGGCAGTAAGTGGAGCAGGCATCCCCTGAGCCTGCCGAATCTTCAATCCCCACCCAGTGTTCAGCTTCGTCACCTAATCTGATACATCTTACCATGAGACTGTGTTATTACTTTAATCCACATTGCTCTTTATCACACTGCCTATAGCAAGGACCTGCTCCTGCTTCAAACACCGCAGCCAAAATCCCAAACTCTAACAACACCATTCAGCCTAAACCTTTATTCTACTCAAGAGTCAGTCTAAAGATTCACTCTGTGCCATAGCCCTTGGGCCCAACACTGCTCACTCTCACATTAAAATTCAATGCACTCCACAACACCAGTCTTTTAAAGCCTTCACATTAACCAACATCCTGCCTTAACATTAATAGTTATAAGAGAATTACAGATTCACAGGAATTTACAGGAACTAAAGTTACCCAAATGCTCATTAAAAATACAATATCCTTCTTCACTAAAACCAAAAATGTGTCTACACGGCAAACAATGCATAGCAAGTAAAAATATTTAGAATATAGTTCAATTTATCTAGTATTTCCTATTAAGATTACACTGAACCAAATTATGAAATCTATATCTGCTCTTTTCAAGCTTCAAATAGTCTTCTTCTATAATTAGCAGATAATTTTTGCTAATTGTAAGCATTTATTTTTAGAACGAAGTAAAGCGTGAAAGTAAAAAATGTTTAGAAATAAGATGAGTCTTCTTATATTTGATGTATAATAGGAAATAGTAGATAAATCGGACTATATTTAAGATATTTTCATTGCTGTCATTTTTTTGTTGTTGTTGCAGTGTGAGCCACACATTTATGTGATGCTACATGATGAAATGTGCAAAATATGTAGCCCTTGTAATTCACAAGACCAAAGCCTGTGATTTAGAATAACCCGCATTCTGGGGTGATCTCACACTCGCACACACACACACGCACACACACACACACACACACACACACACACACACACACACACACCTCTGCGTGGATTGAAAGCCTCAGTGCAAAACACAATGCCACAGAGAGGTAGGCTCCGAGGAAGCTCTATCACTACTCACACATTATGCACTACTCACACACAACCCAATGCTTAGTCGTCTCTCATAATCAACTCTGAGTCTCTACACACGCTGTTACACTGACAGAAAAACACAGGATCCCTCCAGAACAGTGCTGCGGGCTTGTCAGTGTGCCGTAACCACCTGCAGATTGCATGAATGAACACCTTGCTGCAGGCATGAGCATACATTTGCATCTCTGCATATTTCATGAGAAAGCAATGAAGAGGTTTTTTGCAAAGGGTTTTAAATAACTAAAGATGGGTTATCACTGTGCAGGACAGACTGTTCGTTGTCACTAAGCATTTTGTTTTTTGGGTCTCCATTTGATGTTGCAACAAAGCAACGGTGAGCAATGAGTTATTAAAAAAGTCCAGAGTAACAGCTCTATATAGAAGAGTCTCTTCACCCGGCTCATCAGTCATCATTTTAAAAGCCTTTAATTTGCATCTCTGGAGGCCTGAGCAATTCACGCTGCCCCACACTCCCACTCTTACATGTGGATACGGTAGAGTGGTTTTCCAATAGCTCATTCAGCTTTAGACCGGCACATAAACACACACACACACACACACACACACACACACACACACACACACACACACACACACACACACACACACACAGAGTGAAAAACACAGCAGCCAGTAGTCAGTCATACACCATTTCTGCAAAACTCTATATCTACCAAGCACACACACAAAATGCCAAATGCTATACAAGGTTATATACAAGTATTTACACATATTATTTTACACTGAAGTCCAAACACTAGGTGTGAGTGTTCAGTCAGCCCTATTGTCCCTTTAATAAATAGTCGAAGAGAGCAGAATCAGTATTATACTGCTCTCTGAAATTAAATGTTTTCAGCTACTCTACTACATGTAGATAACATTATATCAAACATGGAGTTTCTGCTCCAGTGCTCTTCCACACTAATATATTGTATATTCATGCTATTTATTTTACATTTAACATATTGGTTTATACATTTCTAATTTACAAAAACGTATAGAATTTTTTTTTAACTTTTTTTTTTACTTTTATTTTCATGTCATGGTTGTGTTTAATTCATATCTTGAAACCTGTTCTGATCTGTATGGAAAGCCTAAATAGACTATAGACCTATCTGAGTTGTGTTGTTGGGTGTGTGTAAAGTGCTACAACAGGGTGTCAATAATAGAACCAAACGATACTAAAAACACAAGAAACAAAACCCCACCCAGCTGCCATAGTTTTCACACTGTCATTCAAAACCTTTTCATAGACTTGACAGACACACAAAAACATAAACATACATGCACACATGCATACTTATATTGTAGCTCATCTGGACAAGCGTATGTTTTTATATTGACAAAGCAGAAGCTGTTTGAAGGTCTTTTTGAATGTGGCATTGCACAGAGCGTAGCATGCAGGGTTGATGGTGCTGTTGATGTAGCAGAGCCAGTAGCCAATGGTCCAGACTGTGTTAGGGATGCAGCTGGAGCAGAAGGTATTGATGAGAACCATCACGTTATAGGGTGTCCACGTGGCTACAAATGCCACCAAGATAGCCATGATGGTGCGTGTCACCTTCTTCTCCCTGGAAGGAGCTGCTTTCTTCTTTTTAGGGGGCTGCTTAGTCATCTTCGCAATCTTGCGGGCCACGTGGTTCTGCTTCTCATCTGCTGGTACGATCTCCACTGTGGTGTTGGAGGGAGTATAAGAGTCTCCCTTGGGTGACTTGGTGACAATTTTAATGCAGGTAAGTTTAGAGGTACCGGTCTTCACATGGTGCCGTGCAGGCATCTGAGTGTTGTTGGTTTCTGGCTTCTGATGAGCTGTGGCCCCACTGCCTGAAGTGGAGTCATTGGAGCTCTCTTTCTCCTCAACAGGGACACAGTTGTCTCTGTTAGTTTCCTCCCCATCTCTCTCCCCACTGGCTGTGGATGGCCCTTTGCCATTCTGCATTTTGCTGTCATGCTGGTTGGCCATTTCATCTATGGTCTGGGTTTGATCCCTATCAGGGTCCTCGGCCATCACGTTGTTGTTGTCCAGTTTGTTGGCTGCAGTGCTGCGGTTCTGACTGGGAGATCCAGTTCTGGTGTTGGTGCCTGAAGGCTTGCGGCTTTCCTTTTTCACGCGACTCTTGCTGGCTCGAGAGACTTGCCAATAGAGAATCATCATGATGATGACAGGCAAGTAGAAGGCGGCAATAGCGGTGCCGAAGGTAACAGCGGCATTTGAAAAGAACTGGATATAACACTCCCTTTCTGGCACAGTGCGGCCACCCACAATAAACTGCCAAAAGAGGATAGCAGGAGCCCAGAGAATGAAGGACAGCACCCATGCAGCAGCAATCATCATCCCTGCCATCTTAGTGGTCCTCTTTATAGGATAACTCAGTGGCTTTGTGACGCAGAAATAGCGGTCAAAACTGATAATGAGTAAGTTCATGACCGAAGCATTACTGACCACATAGTCCAGAGCCAACCACAGGTCACACACTACAGGTCCAAGTGGCCAGGCACCAATGACAATATAAATAGTATAGAGGTTCATGGAGCAAAGCCCGATGATGAAGTCAGCGCATGCTAAGCTGAACAGGAAGTAGTTGTTGATAGTCTGTAGGCTTCTGTTGACCTTTATAGAGAGCATTACCAGGATGTTCCCAACCACAGTTACGAGGCTAACTGAGCCCGCTACTACCACAATGAACACCAACTCCAATGTTTTATACGAGCTCGTCTCCACTTCTGGCTCCGTTTCATTTCCCTCAGAGGAATTCCCCAACGTGAAGTTCATTCCGTCCATCTGTTCCTGCCTCAGGAAAAGCTCCCTTACTGCACGAGGAGCACTGCTCATAAGCCTTCACACCTACACATAAAAGACGGAGAAAGGAAAATAGAAAACGTCAGTACTTTTACATACAAAGGATTCTGATTTAACATCTCATACAATGGGGGAAGCCTCTTCCAAAACTAAGATGAGTATGTTTGTTGATGTCAAATCTCATGTGCTTTGCCCCCCCCTAACACATTCTTTTCCAAGCAAAGTTAGAAAAGTTTTGGATATATATGCAGGCAGCCAGTTATCAGGAGATCTGTGTGGTTTATTATGAGCTAATATGTAAGTAAAAGAGAGTAAAGCAGTGAATTTGCATTTAACTTTGGCTACTACATCGAGCTCGTTGCTGGCAGGACTGTAGTCCATATGGACCTGTTAGTGTGACTGGTGTTTTTTTTTTTTTTTTTTTCTTTTAGCACAGAACGGCAACAGTAATACAATGATCAGATTCCTATCTTATTGGCACATCTTTTTCTGAGTCTCATCAAGAAAATTTCTTTTTAACACGACTAAATTTGCTGGTATTATTAGGGCTATTCAAAGGCTTAAGGCTAAGGCTAAAATAAGGTCACATATTGACATCGTTCCATTATCCACCACCTCACTTACTAATAGTTATGTGAAATATTTCTAGCTAGGTTTTTATTCATATTAGAACTCAATGATTCAGATTTTAACAGATTTAAATCATTATTTAGATCATTAAACCCTCGCAGGTGCCAACCTCTAAAACAAATAAATTTATCATACGACGTGCTTTATGGTTTGCCTGCCCATGGCACCACATACAAAGCAACATGTTGCCTTTTGTATATAAATGCTCCTATTCAAATGAAGCATTAAACGACCTGATAAAAATTCACATCTCCGTCTCTGATGTACATTTACAAATTACACGTTGACTGTTAGAGCCATATAAGGATGTGAAGTAGTTTGATCTTATAAGAAAATGTTATTTATAATATATGCCTGGGAATAATATATAGTACCACCCCCCTTTATGTAAAATTACACATCTAATTTGAATAACCGTTAACATAGACCTGAATGTATACAAGTTCATGGTGTCACGCCTCCACTGCGAGCAGCCACCCTAAGGAAACGGCGGCGTTACAAATAGGTTTAGACCACCGTTACACTGACACCAAACCTACTTTTTGATGTGATATTCCTGTGTGCACAATAATGATTAATGTTATTTACTATTTTTTTCATCATTATTACTCTACATTCTGGGTGAGATAGATATTGGTTTTGAGCATTTAACTGCAGACAAGCTCTTTCTTCAGTAAGCATAATTGTCATGTTCATTTCTGAAAATGTAATTAGTCTGTGAAACTTCATGTAACCTCATTATGTAATTACTGTTCAAAAGTGAATTAAGGATTTATTTCAGAAAGAAACTCCACAATCACATAATCACAGAATATGAATAATAAAAAAAAGCTGATCGAATAGCTTGGACATTAATGGTGAGTCACATCAAAAGGCTATGAACATTTTCCAGTCTAAATAACTGACTTTATTTAATTTTAGTCTACTTTTATTTGAGAGAGAGAGAGAGAGAGAGCGAGAGAGAGAGAGAGAGAGAGAGAGAGAGAGAGAATCTGTGTTCAAAATGCTCTTTTTTGTCTTACTAGAGTAAAATCTATTTTTTTTGTAATATTTTATTAGTAGGTAATATTATTAGCAATACTGTAAAGATTATTACTTGTCACACTGTATGATACAATCCCAATAATATCTTGGCTGAAGTCTGTAACAGACTGAGCGATAACGTACTCCATGTTAATTATTATAACCACAAACCAACAACCCATCATTATGGTCCTTACACTATGATTATTGCACATTTTATTAATTTCCTGTGAGAAAATTGCATCCATATTCCTGCTGGCACCTTAGAAGTGTTCTTAATTTGTTCCCATGTGCATTGAAAACTGTGACACTGCAGTATTTTATATGGCATAAACATTAAATAAATATATAAAATAATAAATATCTTCTGAATTCTTCTGAACTGAACAGCAACATTGTAAAACTAGTTAGCATATAGTCTTTTCAGTAAGTAGCATTTTTTTTTTTTTAGCATTTCCATAATTTATTTAACATCATTAATTAAAATATTTATCAATTACTACAAAGTAGCACTGATGAATGTTAATGAATTTTGGCCCAGTTGGTTGAATATTTTGAAAAACAACAATAAGAGAAAGATCCTCAAGCATACAGTATAGCTCATAAACAACCATTCCTTACTGTTAGTAAGACTTAAGAAATATATATTGATATTAAACAATGCTCCACAGAAATCAAACGTACTACATAGCGGATCACCTGTGTGTGGTTGTTTTTATGTGAAACCCAAAAAAAGTAATAACCTGTAGATTTTTTTGTACCTGTAGTATGCATCTCTTACCTGAAATGGTATGTATAGTGAATCTTTAAACATAACTGGAAAGTAAGGAGCACTAATGTACCTTTAATTGGCTTTTAGGAGGTAATAGGCTTCCTAGGTAAAATATACATACATACCAAAAGAAGTACTTTTGAGGGTTCCACCCTTGTGACAACCTTTTATCTGACACTATATAAGCACAGATACATTAGGAAGACTGTTATACTGTATGTGTGTGAGATCATTACCTGCAGAGATACACTTCTGATGTACTATCTAGAATTGTTCAGACTGCCAAGGAGTGTGTATAGACCCCTGAGTGAGACACGACACTGTGGTTTTGGCCGCTCCTCCTGGTTGCACAAGCTTAGCAGGAGTCTATAGTGATTTTTAAGGACAAGCCATAATTAGTTTTCTAAAATGTCATGCTGTGCTGTTGGGTGTCAGAACTGGAAACGTGTTCATAAACACATTTGCTTTTACTGCATACTATTGAAATGGACACCTTTCCAAGCCAACAGAAGGCGATTGTGGTTATAGGCAGTTAGGAGGGATAGTTGTTTTGAGGAGCTCTGTCTTTTCTGCACCCACCTCATCTCAGCTACGTAGTTAACTATCATTATCAGTGAACTAAGGATTTAACAGGCTAAGTTCGCTAGTTAGTTAACATGCCTAATTTATATTGCTTTAACAAACCGATGCAGTATAGCTCACCGAAAATCTCCACCAAGAAACTAATGCTTGATAGCTAGGTGAGGTTCTTACTGAGGAGTTGCCTATAATGGACATGTTTGGCTAGCTAATTCTATTCGGATTGCATATTGTGTGTGTGTTTGTTTGTGTGTGTGTGTGTGTGTGTGTGTGTGTGTGTATGTGTGTGTGGGTGGATGGTTGTTTGTACTGATGTTATAGGCCATAATGGAGTGTTTTCAGCAGTCTTAACAGTATTCAAAGTTCAGAAATAACCAGGAAAAAGTTGCTTCTATAGCGCAGCTACCATGTACATACTCTCATTTTCCCCATTAAAACTTATTATCTGTGGCCCCCTTCATACTCTGAATAGCTATTGAGAATTCATCCATCCTTATCTCCAGTGCCAGAAATCCTTAATCACAGCATTACATATACAGAGAGTTATGGAGTTATGCAAAACTAATTCCAAAACACACTAAGGTCCAGCAATTTGTGCATTAAAAGGGATAATAACGCAATAATTCCGACTTCAGGCAGGCAGAAGGAGGGGAGGACTTAATATCGGAGCCTGCGGTGAGAACTGAAAAAGAAGTATTTGTATTCAAATACCTGGAGTGTACACTAATCATGCACGCCTATGTCTGTATGCCAACACACTTTCACACACACTCACATGGCTCTTTAAACCATTAATACCTCTGCTCTGTTCTGCAGGTCCATTTTTAGACCAACTCATGCGTCTCCTACATCCTTCATCTGAGATGAACCTTATTCGTTTCCTCTCTCCTTCTGTTCTCTTCTTTAATTCTCATAGTTTCTCTTTTATCTTCCCTTCCTTTCTTGGCCCCTCTTCATGCTGGTGTGTAGGATTCTCTCAGGGGCAGTAAGAGTCATTTAGTGCTATTGTAGCTGCTGGACATGGAGCTGTGTTCCCATAGCTCATTTCAATGGCTAGCTTAACATCCATATAATAAGCTAATAAGTCCCTTAGGAATAGGCTAAGTGACTGAACGCTATTATACGTGTAATCTTTTTCTCTAGAGCGCTTCTTAACATTTTACTTCTCTAATGAAGATTGGTTAAAAGAACTGTTTAGACAACATAGATGAATTCTGTATGTCTAAATTGCAATGATTAACCTATACTTATTTAGAAGTAAAGGAGGGCTAAATGATGGATATACTTGCATATAAACAAGTATAAGAGTATTACTGATGATCCTTGTGCATCCGTTTATAATGGGGCATGTGACTGTGCTCAGAATTAATCAACCACATTCAAACTCATGTTCAAAAGTACTTATCATACACCTGTCATCAATGAAGTGATTCTGATTAACCCCAAATAAAGATGTTTCTGTAGGATTTTCTTGAGATCTTCTTGATTTCATCAGACTGCTGAAGCCATGGTCCACAAAAGACCTGACAGAGTTACGAGTTAAAACAACAACAACAACAACAACAACAACAACAAATGGGCCAAGCCCAAAATGGCAAATTTTAAGCTTTTAATGGAACAACAAATCATTGGTGAGAGAATGAGCAGGAATGAAGCAGATGCTCTCCTGAGAGCTCCTGTGCCTCCATTCACTGGTTTCCTNTGTTTGATGTAAAATTCAAACTAACACACGTCTGGGTGTACAACATTTTCCAAAAATATCTTCTGGGATGTTTTTTTGTTAAAAGATTAGTGATTATTTGGTTTTCTGCCGCACCTGATGCAGCTCATCAAGAGCCACAAGACTTCAACATTTAAAGAAATCAAAGGGAAAAACTCTCGCATACTGACTTCCTTTATCTGTTTGTTTTTAATTCTTGATAATTTCCTGACCAATGATTTGTTGTTAAGACCATTAAAAGTGTAATATTTTGCCATCTTGTGCTTGGCCAATTTGTTTTGCCCTGGAGTGTACTGGTCACTTCCTGCACTTGACAACAATCTCTTGTATTCTTCACATGCTTGGGCTTTGGGGTAGGTTGGCTAGGAAGACTTTTCTCATAATTTTTTTTTCAAGCCCATCTAAATCACCCCAAACCATGTGTCAAAATGTGTTATGGTCTGATTAGGCTAATGTGAACCTTTTGGGCATAATTCTAAACATTCTAAAGACAGCGTATCAGCCAAAAGTACACCATGCCCACAGTGAAGGATAGGGGTGGCAGCAACATGCTATAGGTCTGCTTCTCCTCAGCTAGGACTGGGGCTCTAGTCAAGATTTATTATTATGGATATTAGTATTATGGATAGCTCCAAATACCAATCTATTTTGGCACAAAACCTGCAGGCCTCTCTGTTAGACAGAAAAATTTCATCTTCCAGCATGATAACGACCCAAAGCACAAATCCGAGTCAATAATAGCTTCAGAAGAAAAAGATCAATATTTTGGAATGTCGCAGTCGGAGCCCAGATCTAAATCCTATTGAAAACCTGTGGAATGACTTGAAGAGGGCTGTGCATAGGAGACCCGCTTGCAATTTAATCATTTTTGTAAGGAAGAGTGGAATAAAATTGCCAAATCACGACATGCTAAGTAGGTGAACCCAAAAAGATCGAGTGCTGTATTACAAGCGAAATGTGTTTTTATCAAAGTATAAGTAAAGAGGTGTGCACACTTATGCAACCAGGTTATTGTAAGTCCCCTTACCACCAGCAAAAAAAAAAAAAAAAAAGAAAAAAAAAAAAGTTTTTACAGGAATTTTGTTGGTTGCTTCATCACAATTAACTGTACTGCTATACACACATTGGTATAATGAAAAAATCAATTAGTCATACTTAGTAATTGAGATACTGTTTGCATGGCAGGTAGACTAGAGAATGCTGTAGTCTGGGACATAATTATTCAATTTATATACATATATGCATGTTTATTAAATCCAGCATATATAACACACAACATCTGACATGTGACTAGACTTGACTTCTACGTGACGGCCTGAGGAAATCTGATAACACTTTACAATACTATTCTAAAGTTAATTAGCAGGGAATATGAAGCAGGAAAGACTGAATAAAATGAAATTATATTAAATTTAATTATAATTTAAAAATTGAGTTAATGGAGAATATTTCTTACTCATCACATCACAGTCTTGCATTTTTACATTGAATGATTATATAAAAACAATACAGCAACCCTATGAGCAGATCGGTTTCTATTGACAATAATAAATGATAAAAACATTTACATTTTTAACCACTGCAGTGTCGGAATAGGCCATGGTACACAAGTTAGTAGATTTGATGTGATCAGTAATCAACCATTAGTTATTATTAAATTATTAAATGTATGATTTGGTAATCATTGCTTACTTATTGAGAAATTAGCTAATAACTGGAGTGTTAATGAAAAACTATTGATTCATTACTGCTTAATCCCTGCGTAGTTATCTGTTAACTGTGGAGCTGTACTGTGTTACTGAAAGTTCTACACACACTTTGATATACAGATATAATATGCTTTATTAATTTTAATATTATCAATTTTTATTTAATCTCTTATAACATTCTAAAAGTATAATTTAGTACAATTATGTGCATAATAAAGACATTTGATTACCAATGTGTTCCTTATTATACTATTTATCTCTAAGTTAAATCTAGAAGGGAGAGAATAAATGTTGTCACAACTGTTTTAATGAGACTTGTGGCTGCTAAATTAAATTGTGACTTGTGACTGCTAAATCGAATTTAATTGTGACTGTCGCAGCTGCGAATTACGGGTGGGACCAATTCACAATTTGGCAGATGTCAGCTCATGTTTTCAGAGTAGATGAAATACTGAGGATTATATATAAGAAGAAATATCTTATTCTACAAGTTGATTTCAGTGTGTGTGTGTGTGTGTGTGTGTGCGTATGTGTGTAGTTTTCACATGTTCGCCCTATGTCCTACAGGTGTTCTTCAAGGTTTCCTTAGTGCCAAAGGAAAGGTGGTGTTATCTTGAGCTGAGTAGTGATCTGAGCTACATGCAGAACTATGATATTAAATAATAAATAGAAAGAGTGCACTATTACATAAAGATTTCATATGTATATGTATATCTATTTTTATGATGGTTTCATGAATCTAATTTGTTCAGAATCCAATGGGGAACTTTTGAAACAGTTTGACTCCTACATTGTCCTGCATCCGTCTCTTTCTCTGTATCTCCCCTGAAGACTTGTGTGGTGCGAGATGATATTGCAAGCAGACATCGTTTATGGATTTACCATGCAGGCACCCAGCTGTGCACTCTGTTTGCTGTCAGTGTGTGATTGTGTGTCGCAGTTTGCACAAGCCCTAGGCAGAGTAGGCATAACACATAACATTAGTTACAGAGGCCATTCTCACTCTTACAATCTCACCCCAGGCCCACATTCTAGCTCAAAACACTTACGTGCAAGCATTTGGAGGAAAATCACCCTCAATATTTTTTCAAAAACATTGGTTCATAGATATTCTGTACCCCTGTACTTTATTTGTATTCCTCTTTGTCAGTGTTAATGAGTTTCTCTGATTGCTTGTGCAATTTGTAGCTCCAGTTGATGGTGAATGACTGGATGGATGACTTAGAGCTGAGAGGCCAGTTTTGTTGGCCTTTTGGACTTTAACTGTTCCTTGAGATGGCTCACTAGAGCTGAAAATTGCATCTGCCCTCTGGGATGTGCCAGTGACTGAACTTCCCCAAGCTCCACTATTTCTTTCTCTATCATTCTTTTATTATTCTCTGCATGAGCAATGTAAATCTGCCACATGTATATTATTTATCTGCTTGATGATTTACCTTTGCACTGCTCTGTCCTCTGATTTTTATATTAAATATGTCAAATACTCAGGAGATGAATTCTTTTCATACTCTGTGTATATTTACTACACATTTCTTCACATTTACACAGTTTTAAAAACTATTCAATATAAGTTCAAAACCAAATAAAATGGTATCTTGGAAATATATTCAAAATCTAAAACAAAAAGAATCTAAAATAAATAAATAAATAAATAAATAAATAATCACAGCTGATTCCCAATTTATTCAAAGATCAATTCATTATCATCTACTCAAAAGGGGACATGTACTGATAAGCCATAACTTTAAAACCACCTGCCTAATATTATGTAGGTCCCCCTTGTACCACCAAAACAGCTCTGACCCAAGACCTCGGAAGGTGCTGTGGTACGCAGCCTCATACACAGCAAGCTGCGGTGCACTGTGTGTTCTGACACCTTTCTATCAGAGCCAGCATGAACTTTTTCAGGAATTTGTGCTACAGTAGCTCTTCAGTGGGATCGGACCAGACGGACTAGCTTTCGCTCCCCATGCACATCAGTGGGCATTGAGCACCTGTGACCCTGTTGCCAGTTCACCACTTGCCCTTCCTTTGACCACTTTTGGTAGGTACTAAGCACTGCATACTGGGAACATCCCACAAGACCTACTGTTTTGGAGATGCTCTGACCCAGTCATCTAGCCATCACAATCTGGCCCTTGTCAAAGTCGCTCAGGTCCTTACCCTTCTCCATTTTTCCTGCTTTGAACAAATGAACTGCGAGAATTGACTGTTCACTTACTGTCTAATATATCCCACCCCTTGACAGGTGACATTGTAATGAGATAATCAATGTTATTTACTTCACCTGTCAGTGGTTTTAATGTTATGGCTGATCGGTGTATTTGGATTTATGAGCTCCATGGTGATACAGTGGCAATGTTGCTGCACAGCTTCATCAGGGTCCCTGGTTTGATCCTGATCTCAAACTCAGGAAACCCTCAGGAGTTTCAAATGTTCTTCCCATGTCCATTTGGGTTTCATCTGGGTTTTCAGGTTTCTTCCCACCTTTGAAAAATTTCTCAATAGTTAAACTGGTGATTCTAATTTGCCCTTAGGTGTGAATGAGCATGTATTAGGTGTGAGTGTGTTATTCTCCAGATCCACCATGACCCTGACCAGGATAATGCCCTTACTGAAAATCACTGAATGAATGCACATGGACCTAAACCAGAATAGAGAAGCATTGCACTGAAAAGTGATGCTGTACATATACCTGATTTAAATCCATTTCCACATGAATAAAATATTACATATGCATAATCATTTGCAGCAGTAAATAAACTGAAAGACAAAATTGTGTTGATGTTGGTAAACAGACCCTTATGAATAGTTTTGAAACAGTGAAACATATGCTGCAAAATGATTGACAGTCCTAAACAATAAAACTGGCACACTTATTTAGTAGGTCACAGGCTGGATGGCTCCCTAGCCTGCATCAAATGGTGGGGAATGTGGCAGGTGGAGGAGTGGTTTTGCATGGCTCTGTACAGGGAGGGAGATGCTTGAGAATGACCTAAAGGGGTAATGACAAACGTGGCACAGCTGAGCCAGGTATATTGATTTGATCTCTCTCTCTCTCTCTCTCTCTCTCTCTCTCTCTCTCTCTCTCTCTCTCTCTCTCTAAGTAGTAACCTTAGCATGTGGCCTTAAGCAGAGCAAAGCATAAATGGATGAATTGTTTGCTTTACTGCCTGTACGTCCTCCTTTTACAGCATGTGCTAACTACCGACAAAGCATCAGGTGATCACTCAAAAGTATGTAGACACCTGACCATCAAACTCATAAATGGAGAATGTTTTGCATTTGTAAATGTAAAATAAAATCTATCAGTGTGTACACTATATGGCCTAAAGTATGCAGACACCTGACCATTACACATGTTGTTCTTTCCCAAACTGTTGGCACAAAACTGAAACCACACAATTGTATAGAATTTCTTTGTATGCTGTAGAATTACAATTTCCCCTCACTGGAACTAAGAGGCCCAAACCTGTTCCAGCATGATGATGCCCCTGTGCACAAAGCGAGCTCCCTGAAGACATGGTGTGTGAAGGTTGGAGTGGAAGAACTCAAGTGTCCTGCACAGAGCCCTGACCTCAACCCCACTGAA
>CM074953.1:21959673-21984976 GCA_037577455.1 Pangasius macronema | reverse complement strand
CAAACACAGGGGGGAATAAATCTGGAATGAGATGTTCAACAAGCACATATTGGTGAGAGCATCAGGTGTCCACAAACTTTTGACCATACAGTATACCATTTACACATGAATGACACTGAGCCACCATTTCAGCTTCAGAGATGGTTGAGTGCCTCTGCTGAGTGCATGTAGCTAGTATAGGTAGCTTGTTTTACTAATATGCTAAAATAAAGCTAGTACAAAGTCTAGTGCACAGTGAACGTGTGTGTGTGGTTCTGTTTCACAGCTTATAAAAAAAACAGTCACCCTGAACAGCTTGTTCTACATGCTAATGAGACACGCAAGCTTAAACTGCATGCTGTAATGTAGAACCAACAGACACAGATTTATTATATAGCTTTTTGTGCAGATAAATATGTACCTATACAAACACACATCGCATTTAACATGCACACTGTAGCCTATATATTTTCACTGACCTTAAATCAACAATTTCAACTGGGAACCAAGTGCTCTACTGCCGAGTCCTTATTAGACATCATATACAGTTCCTTTATTAGAAAGTAAATCCGGATGCACTTGAGGCGAGGCAGTGGAGGAGTGGAAGTGTTGCCAAGATGAGAGCAGTCCTGGCCTCTGATATAAGATGATTTGTATGGGTTCAAAAAAAAAACCAAAAAAACAAAAAACAAGAATTGCTGGAGCAGGACTCCTTCATTTCTGATTCACCCTGAGTCTTTCTCATATCTTACTGAGCCTCAGAGCTGAGTGTTCAGCCACACAAATCTTTTCATGAGACAATACACCAGCAGAGTGAGGACACGAAATGACATTACATGATATGATATGATATGATATGATATGATATGATATGATATGAGATGCGAGACTATCATAGAGCTTGGGCTGGAACAACATTACTAGAGCCAGCATTATATTTTCCCCACGTTTGAAAGAGTAAATTTCTATGGGTAAATTTCTGGGAATCCATCTTGTCATCTTGTCTGGGAATCCATCTTTGATTGGCTTGAATTTGTTGTCTATAATCGGCATCATGGTTTTCACTGTATTGAACCAATGTCAGATGAAGTCAGTACTTCAGTATCTGCTGTGTATCAATGACTTGTTTGCAAATTTGCTAATAAATGGATGGGTCTTTCCCTCCTATTATGTGATGGTTAAATCTTCAAGGTAATTGTAGTGTGCAACTGTGTCGATAATAGAAATGAAAACTGAGTGTCAGTGTTTGTAGAGTTTCAGAGATGCATTATGCTAGAAGCTTTATGAGGAGCCAATGACAGGTGCTCAAAAGGCTCTGGAAATAAGCTTGTGCAGTGAGGCAACTGTGTGTCTTATATGTTTATATAATGATAAGTGTGTGTGTGTGTGTGTGTGTGTGTGTGTGTGTGTGTGTGTGTGTGTGCGTGTGAGCGCGCGCCATGACAAGGCATCCTGATTCTTTGTGACAGCAAGCAGTAGGATTTGACATCTTCCCAGCTGCTATTGTCAGTCTCCAGTGTGAGGACAAACACACACACTATTAGCCCCTTATTTACATGTCATATGCACATAGCACACCGTGATTTACCCTCATATACATCTAATTTACATGAAACATGTCCTAATTAATGCAGGTGTTACAATATTGAGCCAGTAAAAGGAATGCATTCAGGAGGCTATCCAGACAGTAGGAAAGAATGAGCTGCCCAAAATGGAGAGTGAAAAATACATTTCAGTAAAGTTCATTTAGAGGTGATTTTGTCTGAGTTTGCTGTAAATATAAACATTAAAAGTGCTCAGTTTTGGAATAAGACTATACTCAGGTAGAAAACTGATCTGTGATTATTATGTTGTTTTGTTTCTAGCTTTTTTATTATTTTTTCTTTCTTTTTTTCACTAATTTCAAGCATTACATTTTCTTATTGATAATTTTTAGCATTTATGTGAGGTGGATGGGCTACAACAGCAGAAGACCACGTCAGGTTCCACTCCTGTCAGCCAAGAACAAGAATGGGAGGCCATCATGGGCACAGACTCACCAACACTGTACCTTTGAATCCTGGAAAAAGACCAGGTGATTTTTTTTCTTTGCTGAGTTTTGCTGAGCCTATGATAGTGTCAGATTACTGCTGACAGGAGTGTAACCTCATGTGGTCATCTGCTGTTGTAGCTCATCCACCTCAAGGTGGTTGTGCATGCTGAGATGCTTTTTGGCTCACCATGGTTGTAAAGAGTGATTATATGAGTTACTAAATCCTTCCTGGCAAATCCTTGAACCAAACTCACCTCTCTTATCAACAAAGCATTTCCAACCACAGAACTGTCGTTCACTAAATGTTTCTGTTTTTCACATCATTCTGTGTAATCTTTAGAGACTAGATGTGTGTGAAAATCCTGGAAGATCAGCAAAAACTTTTCTGAAAAACTCAAACCAGCCCATCTGGTACCAACATCCATGCCATGATCAAAGCAATGGAGATCACGCTTTTTCTCCATTCTGATGTTTGATGTGAACATCTTGACCTGTATCTGCATGATTTTATGTATTGTGCTGCTGCCATGTGATTGGCTGTTTATATAACTGGTTGAATGTGCAGGTGTACAGGTGTTCCTAATAAAGTGGATGGTGAGTGTATTTCCATTTTTTGCTGTGTAAGTTTTTTTTATTATTAACTTTAAAATCTTAGAAAGTTTCAATAAACTATAAACAAGCAATAATTCCTTATCCTTCCCTTTATCTCCAAGGTCCTAGAAAAGGTTATAGCACAGCAGCTATACTCATACTTACATAGCAATAACATTCATGAAATCTACCAAAAGGATTTAGGCCTCATTATAGCACAGAGGCAGAGATGGTTGAAGTAGTAAATGACCTACTACTGGCCTCTGATCAGGGTTGTGTGTCTTTGCTTGTGTTGCTTAGTGCAGCTTTTGACACCACTGAACATATTATTCTCCTTGACAGACTAAAATATGTTGGAGTTAAGGGAACAACCCTCTGCTGGCTCAGGTCGTATTTGGCTCATTGTTATCATGTAGATGGTGACTTCTCTTTGCATACTAAGATAAAGTTTGGTGTTCCACAAGGTACAGTTTTAGGCCCAATGCTTATTTCTTTATATATGCTACCTCTGGGTAAAATTATTCATAAAAATGCTATTAGCATCCACTGTTATGCTGATGACACACAGTTGTATGTTTCAGCAAAGCCAGATGACAGACACCATCTTAATAAAGTTGAGGAAAGTTAAAATAACACTGGACACTGGATGCCTAGCAAATTCCTCCTGCTTGTACTTGTCAGACCACATGCAACTAGAAGTAAGTTTTCTGATTACATAGTAACTCTGGATGGCCTTTCAGTTACATCATGTGCAGCAGTAAATGATTGGTGTGATTATTGACTCCAGTGTTTCATCTGAAGTGCATGTAGATACAGAAGTATTACTAGGATAGCCTTTTTTCATCTCAGAAATATTGGTAAGAAAAGAAATGTAATGTCACTACATGATGCAGAAAAACTAGTTCACTAGTGCTTTAGCTATATATGTGTTATCACGAAGTTGGATTATTGTAATTGTTGCTGTTTGGATGATCCAGTAGGTACATAAACAAGCTCCAGTTTGTCTAGAATGCAGCCAGAGTCATTACTAGAACCAGATATATCAAAGCATTATTGTAAGTTGCTCTGGATAAGGGCATCTGCCAAATGC
Organism: Pangasius macronema; assembly: GCA_037577455.1. Lineage (NCBI taxonomy): Eukaryota > Metazoa > Chordata > Actinopteri > Siluriformes > Pangasiidae > Pangasius > Pangasius macronema. The sequence goes on along the minus strand of CM074953.1, from coordinate 21,981,284 downwards.
CATAAATGTAAATGTAAATGTAAATATATGACTACATCTCCCCTGTCTTTTCCACACTGCATTGACTCCCAGGAAAAGTTTGCATTTTTGAGTATTAAAAATTTGACTATAAAATACTACTATTGACCTATAAAGTACTGAATGGTCTTTCACTGCAGTACCTGAGCAAACTTCTGGCCCTTTGTGAATCTGCCATGCCTACTTCAATCAAAAGGTCCAGGCTCTTTGTTCTCACTCTCTCTCTGTCGAGCTACACATACTACTCCTGAGACACCAGTGGCCCTACTTCAGTTTGGAGTCCTACTTTGGTTTGGTAAGGATGCTAAGGAAGTCCCCACATGGACAGCCTAAAGGTACCACATAGAAACCATAAAGTTGGCTGTAGGACTGCAATTGCTAAGAACAATTTGCACTAAAATTTCACTAAAATTATCCATCATTGAACAGTTAATAACTCCAGTTCGGTACAATAGATGTTAGGTTATAACTATAATAATGAATACAGAAATGACTCTGACTCTCATAAGTTGCTCACAAGTGCCTGTTTACACAATTGCCCTTTTCGAACAATATAGTACACAGTTACAAAAAGAGAAATTATTTATAATTTCACTATCCGGTGTCACCCAGGTGAGGACTGGTTCTCTTTTGTGTCTGGTTCCTCTCAAGGTTTCTTCCTCATGTCATCTCAGGGAGTTTTTCCTTGCTACCATCACCTCTGGCTTGCTTATTAGGGATAAATTTATACATTTAAAATTTGTATCTGTAATTTATATATTTCTGTATAGCTCCTTTGTGACAATGTCCATTGTTAAAAGCGCTATAAAAACAAAATGGAATTGAATAAGTTAAACAAGACTAAAAAATGAACCAAGCCCAGAAAATCAAACTATCAAAATAAATAATGTCTGCTATGTTATAGTACTGATGTTGATTAGTAACGATATTATAACCTCGTGTATGCAGATGTACCTGTTACAATGAGCTGATAAAGATCCATGTCTGCATCACGGATTCTCATTTATAAATTTCACATTTATGTGTGATTTTTATTATTACTTATACTACTCTACTCTCTAGCCACAAGCTCATGATGCCTCCTTTTCTTTTGGTTTGTCCCTTTTGGTTGAGTTTTTAAATGTGCGCTGAAAAGCACTATGAAATTAACTGTGGGCCCAGAGCTCTGCTGAAATTCTGCCTGCCTTCCTCTCCACACATACACACCAGATTTTACAGTGGTGCCAAATCCCAGCATCCTGGAGGACTTACAAGATATGGAGGCCTCCCCACTTGGTGAAATCATCAAGTTCCTCACAAGCCTCCACCAAACCTAACACCAAGCACTGCTCAACCCGTGCATTAGAAGCCCTCAGAAGCAGGCAGAGAGTTGGAGAGCACTGCAGAAGCTTCTACAGTCCGCCACATCCTCCACTGATGATCCCGAGTCCTTCCTTGAGCTGTTTGAGTGTGCAGCAGCTGCGAGGGAATGGCCAGAGGATGAATGAACTCAGCTGGAGTATCTGAGTGTCAACAGGGCAATCCTGCAGTGGGTTACACAAGTCCTCTTGCTTGTGGTTGATGGAGGAGTGGGACACAGAACAGGCCATCAAGTTGGTGGTCCTGGAACAATTCATCTGTCGAGTCCCAACAGGAACAGTGGAGTGGGTCCACTGCCACTGGCCTGGGTCCCTGGGTGAGCTGGCAGAAGATCACCCGGTGGTGGTGCCTCGTCCAGGCATCCCTTGTGAAATGCTAGGGAATCCGGGATCATTGTTCCTTCATGGATGCATGAATGCTGATCCCTGACATGCTTTAGGCCTCCCAGATCGAGCAGGAACAAACAGCATACCGGTGAATATGCAAGGTACGACACGTCAGGTCTTGGTGGACTTGGGGTGTAATCAAACCTCAGTCCACCAAAATGCCTGATCCACTGTGAGGCACTGGGATGTGCACATTTGGTGAAGGTGAGGTGTGTGCATGGGGATATTACTGAGTATCCACTGGCGCCAAACGCATAGCATGGAGATGGTGGTTAGTTCCAGCCTCACCTGTCCACTTATTTTGGAGACAAATTGGCCCCAAAATAAAGCAAATTGGTTTAGAAAAATGTTAAAAATTATGATGGTGGCTGGGTGAGCTCTGACTCACAGCTAGAGCCCATGATGACTCAGAGGAGGGGGAGGGCTCCACTCCCCTACCCACACCTGTGGGGATTCCCCTTGGGGACTTCCACTTTGAACAGCCACTTGATGAGTCTCTACACCTTGCCTTTGATCAAGTGAGAGTAATCGATGGTCAAATAATCCAGCCAGAAATTGCACTCAACTACCCGTATTTTTCAGTGATGCAAGACACTCAAACCAAGGAAGAGACGATGCAGTTCTTGGTACCTAAGAGCCTTAGGGAACTGGTGTTCCATGCAGCTCATCATAATCCCATGGCTGGGCATTTAGGGAAGGATAAAACACTAAATCATCTCATGGCCCATTTCTTTTGGCTGGGGATTACTGGCAGTAGTTGCTGGTAGTGTGAGGCATGATGCGAATGTCAGTTGGTGAATCAGCCAGCCACCCCAAAAGGACCGTTGCACCTCCTTCCATTAATCAAGGTCCCCTTAGAAAAAACTGACATGGACCTTGTCACACCATTATTATGGACTGCATGAGGGCATTGCTTTGTGTGTTAGGTTTAGTGGACTACACAACGCAATACCTGAAAGCTGTGGCTCCTCGCAACTTCACATCATGCAGTATTGCAGAGGTACAGGATCACAAAACTGATTCTGCTAGACCAGGGCACATCTTTTATGTCACACACCCTTTGCAAACTGTATGAATTATTAGGGAATAAATCGATTCACACCAGTGTTTCCCATCCGCCAAATAACGGGCTGGTTGACCGGTTTAATCAAATGCTTAAAAATATGATTTGATGATGCATGGAATTAGGATAAGTGACTCAAACCCTGTTATGCACTTCAAATAAAGCACCTCAACCTCCTGAAACTATGGAGAGAGGTGATTTGTGAACTTGAACCTTGAATGGTTGAAAGCCATGAGTTAGTGATGGCCACTTTTCTACTGGTTTGTCCTTTTTGGTTGCTGAAAAACACATTGAAAATAAACATGAGCTCTGCTGAAATTCTGACTACCTCCCCAGTGTTCTTCCAAAGCTTGGAAGGAAGTAGCAGAGATTGTTCATGCCTCTGCTGAAGGTTTGTATCTAGTAACTAGAAGCCTAACAGGTTGCATGTAAATCAGACTTAAATACATTTTAAAGAAATGTAGTGTGTATAATTTGGATAGTGGGATAAAGGCTATACATTTTCGTTGCTACCATTTCTCATGAGGATAAAAAAAAAAAACATTGTACAGTGCACATGACAGTACAACGACAACACTATCCGCGAGAGACAAACAAAGATTACACGCAATATGAGTGACTTGTTGCCTGTTGGTGTGAATGTGGAGTACAGAATTCTCAGGAGGAGCTGTATCATGCTCAGAGCTGCACTGTTCTCTAATCGCTCTTTTGTTTTGTGTTCTAGATGTAAGTGCTGACAGATGGAGATGCTCTTTCTGCTCAGCACGGCACCAAAGACAATGGCAGAACCCCTGGAATACCCTATTTGCAGACACACCCACACAAAATCTGTGTGTATTTCCATAAAATAGCTAAAATAATGCTAAAGCTTACATATAACTCAGGGTGTATTTTTTTTTTCAAAATTTTCTCCCATGTGTACAGGTGTTCTTATTAAAGTGATATATGGTGAGTGTATATAATCAATCACCCTTTTCTTCATTTTCTTTTTTCCCATCTGAATGAGGTGAAATTTAGGAAACTACAATTACTGAACAATTATAGCAGTGTGGCAGGCCACATTATCCTACTGAAAGAGGCTACTGTCATTAGGGAATACTGTTGCCATGAAGGGGTGTACTTGGTCTGCAGCAATGTTTAGGTAGGTGGTATGTGTCAAAGTAACATCCACATGAATGNCCCAGCATCACACTGCCTCCTTCTTCCCATAGTGCATCCTGGTGCCATCTCTTCCCCAGCTAAGAGATGCACATGCACCCGGCTGTCCATATTATGTAAAAGAAAAGGTGATTCATCAGACCAGGCCACCTTCTTCCAGTGCTCCCTGGTACAGTTCTGATGCTCACATGTCCATTGTAGGCACTTTTGGAGGCACTTTTGCAGACTCTGATTGGTCTGCAGCTATGTAGCTTCATATACACAGCCAGCTGAAATGCACTGTGTGTTCTGACACCGTGCTATAATAGCCAACATTAACTTTTTCAGCAATTTGTGCTACAGTAGCTCTTCTGTGGGATCGGACCAGAAGGACTAGCCTTCACTCCCCACGCGCATCAGTGAACCTTGAGTGCCCATGACCCTGTCGCCAGTTCACTGGTTGTCCTTCTTTGGACCACTTTTTTTTAGGTACTAACCACTGCATACTGGGAACATCCCACAAGACCTGCCATCTTAGAGATGCTCTGACCCAGTTGGCTCACGTTGCCTTACGTTTGCCAATTTTTCCTGCTTCTAACACATCAACTTAGAGAACTGGCTCTTCACTTGCTGCCTAATATATCCCACCCCTTGACCCCTTGGTGCCATTGTAACATGATAATCAATGTTATTCACTTCACCTGTCACTGGTTTTAATGTTATGGCAGAGCGATGTAGAATTTACCTCCGGACTGTGACTTAACCATTTGACTATTGACTTGTGCTGGGAGCTGTTCATTACATTTCTGTCAACCTACGCTTTTGGGAAACTTTCACAAAACAGGCATTTGCGTAACATGCGTACATGCTTCATGATGGTGTTTATTATTTGCTAAGATTCACTGTTATCATCATCATTATCTAACTCTAATTTTAAGCTCAGTACTTAAAAGCAAATCTTTTTTTAAAGATAGCTTTCTTCATAGCAGCCAAATTTGTCACCCATGAACAATGAAATACATACACAGCTCCACAGACAAACACATATGCACACATCTGGTAATTTAGCTAAAGGGTATACATTTTGGTTGCTACCATTTCTCATGAGGACAAAAAAAAAAACATTGGACAGTGCACATGACAGTACAATCGACAACAGTAGCCACTAGAGACAAATTACACGCAATACGAGTGACTTGTTGCCTGTTGGTGTGAATGTGGAGTACAGAATTCTCAGGAGGAGCTGTATCATGCTCAGAATGGCACTGTTCCCTAAACTCTTTTTTGTTTTGTGTTTTGTCCAGACTATGACTTGACTATTTGGCTATCGACTTGTGCTGGGTGCTGTCAACAAAGTTCATTACCTTTCCGTTAGTTAATCTAAGGCTTTTGGGAAAGATTCACAAAACATGCGTGTGTGTAACATGCATACGTGCTTCATTATGGTGTTTGTCATTCGCTAATATTCATTATCATTGATATTCATCATTATCTAACTCTAATTTTAGGCTCAGTACTTAAAAGCAAATCTTTTTTAAAGGTAGCATTCTTCATAGCAGCCGGCCAAAAGTTTTAACACAGAGAATGCTATTATTAGGGAAATCTGTCTCCCAGAAACAGTGAAATACACACACAGCTCCACAGACAAACGTACGCACACATCTGGTAATTTACGGAGGCGGCCATAAGGAGCAAAGTGCATGGGTTTTATCAAAGAGTTTTATCATAGAGTTACACGAACAATATCCAGAGTGTGAACATATTTATAGCTGTTGGTAGTGTGTATGTTTGAGCAGTTCATTTGGTGGTCAATTTGTCAGTATGATGGTTACATTATCTACTGATGGTTAGCACTCACCCATACAGCAATAACAAGTATGGGTAGTGCAACAGCTGGCGTTTAATAGGAAAAGAATGGATGTTTACGTGTGCTTGTATGTGTGTGTGTGTGTGTGTGTGTGTGTGTGTGTGCACGTAAACACCTCTGGGGCACAAGCTATTATAGCCTAATCTATGCCCTATTTTATATAGGGCTGTCCTGCTGCTGCTGGCCATCAATATAATGAATGGCAATAAGAAAGGAATATTCCTTTTTTCTCTCACTATCCTATTGGTATGCAGGTATGTGTGTGTGTGTGTGTGTGTGTGTGTGTGTGTGTGTGTGTGTGTGTGTGTGTTTTGTTTTGTTTTCCAGGTTCACATCTGCAATAGGTACTCATTGAGAGTTGCTGTTACATTAAGAAATAAAAAAAAAATGTGATAGAGAAACACTTTCCTCTCCAGGGCTTTAAACTCCCTGGATTCTGCAGCCTTTCTCATGTACATGGGTCTTTCCTAAAGATTGCTACCATTTGTGAAGCAAATTGACATACTCTCTTTTATGAAAATGTAATACATTGAGGATATCAGTGCACCAGGATGCACTTTATGTGGCTAGGACAGCTTAGTCTAGTCCTCAGCTCTGTGTTCTGTAACTCTATGTTGTGTGAGGTGANTGTTGTTTTATGTAGCACCAAGGTTCTGGAGAAACGTTGTCTCATTTCACTGTGTACTGCGTCAGCTATATGTAGTTGAAAAGACAATAAAAGCCTCTTGACTTGAGTTGAGAATTGGGCATTTTGCAAATGTTGTCTTAATTTTCAGCTAATCCTGGAGGCAGGAAGGCAGCATAAATATTCCACTCCACTGGTACAGCTTCTCTGTCATGGTGTTTGAAAAGGTCAGACTGCAGGAGGAAAGTTGTGCTATTGTTTATTCAAAATATTCATTGAGCTTGTCAAGTTCAATGTCAAATAAGATTCTGAGGAGCTGTTTGTGCGCAGCTGTTGATCTAGCTGACATTCGCTGCAGGAGCCACTATCCTACAACTACATCCCTCTGATCCACAGCTTTCGCTCCAACACAGTCGGAAGCTTCTCACTTAGTCTTTTGTACAACTGCTTGCCTCTGACTGCTATCTGATGTCTACTGGAACTGAATATGCAAAATGTAGAGCTCAATTGATTTGCAATATTAACTGATAATATGTTTAGTTAGTAACATTTGGGTAATATAGTACCCTAAATCAAAGTAAAAATGATCTTAAATATAAGCTAATTCTCTTTTATTACATCATTAATCTAATACTATTTTTAGATATTTTTTACTCATTTTAAGCTTGAAATGATATTATTTTCTCTTGGCAGATAATTTTGCTTATTTCAAGTTTATTTCTAGAAAGAAGCAAAATTATTAACACTAAAATGAGTGAATATGACTAGAAATAGGCTTAATGGGAATATATTTGTTATACAATAATCTCCTGAGAAATATTATGTAACTTTATTCAAGATATCTTCACTTTCTGTGATATAATTGTTTAAGCGGTGAAGCCAAAAATATGGAAGGAAAAATATTTTACACATAAGTCAGTTTGTTCAAAACACAACATAATATGGTATGAAAAAATATAGTTTAATTTTTTTTCTATTTTCTAATAGTGATACTCTCTTAGTTATTTTCTTTATATGTAAATTCTTAATTTAACACCTGTTTCAGTTAATTAAGCCTTTAAACATGCCAAAAAATGAAATCTTAGCAAGCAAAAATATACTGAATATACTGTAGTTTAGAAATAAACCAAACATTAGACATTTTACTAAGTTCAAGCTTTAAAATGTCTTCTTTCTATAAATAAATTCAAGATTATCGACCTTCTAGAAATGAGTAAAATGATCTACTAATAGTCCAAGATTATTTCTAGCTTGAAATGAGTAATAATAGTATTAATAATAGTAATAATAAAATCAATTAATAATCTTGTAATGTGTTTATTGTAATAGGAAATACTAGTTAAATACTAATTTTTTACTATATACAATATATTGTATTTGCTAAGATGTCATTTCTGTCATGTATTTAATGGATTTAATGTGAGACGGTCAGTTCTCTCGATACACATGCTAAACCTTTTTGTAGGTAAATGTTTAAGTCCGAGTAATCACCCTCTTCTCGTCTGAAACCGACCGTGGAAAGGCAGCAATGAGGCATGATGAAAGAGAAGGGATGAAAGTGAAGTAATGCTTCTTTCCCTTGCCCTTGTAGGGGAAGCGTTTTCAGTAAGTTCTCTCTATGGTATGATAGTGTGTGCATGCATGATGGGAGAGACATGCTGAACTACATTCTGTTCACAGCAACCCCCTTCTAACCCTTCTCCCTATCTGGTTAGTGATGTATTGCCCTGGCGTTGCTGTTAGATGGAGGACCAGGGTGCTCATTAAGATTGTGGCAGATAGAGCAAATGGGGAAAAGGGAAACGGCACGCATGAAAGGGCGAATGCAGGGAAAAGATAAAGCTTTTGCTTTTTGGAGTTGTTCCACCTCATTGTTTTCAACCTTCCTTTTGTTCTTTCTCAAATGCAGGCGTTGCTGTCCCAGCCTTCAGTGTCCTTGTTCAATCTTATTATAATGATTTCTATACTGGTTTTAGGCGTTCAAACTAAGCTAAGCAAACATATACAAAATGGAGTTATTCGTTTGGCTGTTCAGTGAATGGAATAGGATTCACCATTAAATTCTAATCAGAAACACTGTACATGTTAGTACTCAATGTAAAATAAATTCACTGCAAAAATGAAATCTCAGAAAGCAAAAATATCTTTATAGTAAGGAGTAAAGAATACTTTTTTTATATTTTTTTTTAGAAAAAATATAGGACATTACAGTAAAATCATCTAGTATTTCCTATTATAAGATTATAGTAATGCAAATACTGTTTATGCTTCTTTCTAAAAATAAATACTTAAAATAAGAAAAAAAATATATCTGCTAATAGAACAAGACTATATTTGGTTTATTGCAATCTGAAAATAGGAAATAAATATATAGTTTTAATAATATAAAGTATTTATAATTCCCCTGTAGTTGCTCATCATTAGGTTCAAGATGCCTGAATCTTCTTTTTTCTTTTCTTTCTTTCTTTCTTTTTTTTAACATTTATTATTTTAGAAAGCATGTCAGCTTGAGGGACTGCGATCCTGGCAGATGAACCAACAACACATAAAAGTTACATGAACAACTTCTGAGCATGAAGAACAGCTTGCTGGGGAATGTGGGGAAGGCTGCCAGGTTTCACCAAAATTTTTACCACAACTACAGCTCAAGAAATTGCACAAAAAGATTAGCCCAAAATATTCAGGCATAGGAAAAGCTAGATGCATTTTTTTCCTCAGATTTCTTTTTCTCAGGCTTTTTCGGGAGAAACAAGTTAAAAGTTGTGTGCATTTCTATTTCTGCAACAAGCAGATATGGAAAATAATGGAAACAGTGATGCTGTTAACATGAATGATGTCCACCGATTTATATATGGAATGCAATCAGCCCCAGAATCTGATATCTGATCATTTCAAACTGGATTGGAAAACTCAGGGATGCTCAGCCATTGGGATCTTCCCTATCATCATTGCCTAGTTAGCGAGTATTCAACTAATTATCAACTCCCTCACAGCACAAGGTGACCTGATCTCTGTGTGTACTGACTCATCACATAATTTCATTTGCTGCATGGAGTGTACAAGTATTGCACACACCTTGCTACCTATTTTGAACTTTTGGCATCACTGCTGTTCTTTTGAAAACTGGTAACTTTAGTGTAGTGTAACTTTAAAAACTTAATATACAACAATCAGCACCACAGGCCTCAGTAAATCTAGACGATCATACAACCTCATGTTTAACTTTTCGTCCACGCTCAGCTGTCCTCACAGCACATTTGTGCACTCGTCCACAAATTACAAGTGAAAAATAAACAAACCAAACAAAACGCAACAACCTGACTTATATTAGGTAATCGTTTAACATCTACAGCAGGCGTAAATGGATGTTTAGAGTTCTCATTTTCAGAATATAATATTATAATATTTGATAAACAATGACAATATGTTTCGTGTGTAGACTGTACTAGTTCCATAGTGTTCTGGGTGTAGTGATAGCTCAGTGGGTTGATCATAGGAGGTAATATACTTTATAAAATGGTGCTATTTTAAATAATAATTCACTTTCTTGCGTGCGATTTTTTGTTTTCCTTTAAGCTAGTAAACTAATTGGATGACAGTTTTTAGCCATATGCCATCTGTTCTCGTTACAACTGCAGCCTTTTTTAGTTTTGTCAGGTCTGCTGCGGAGGCTACGCCGAGCGCGAAACATAGTGTTGCATGAATGACCTCAATGAAAGGGAAAGTCTTTGCGCTGAGAGCAGTGACATGAGGTTCAGTGTCAAGTTCACCGATTTTTTTGTAGGAACTACAAACAATGCTTAAATATATAAAACAATACACACACAATACATACACACTGCTGGCTTTTCTTTGTTCTTGGTTTTTGTTTGTTATTTTTAGTATTAACAAAGCTCCAGGTGTATCTGTTACCTTCTTGGGCAGATAGCATAATTACATTTTCAGAACTTCCTCCCACAATACTGAGTAATGCATATTTTCAAGTATACCAAACTCGAGAAAAACTAAGCAAAGTGTGGAAAAACCATTGAGGTCTAGTTGTTATGTTTGGAGGAAAACTATTACCTAGTGGTTCCAGAATAAATAATAGTTTATCTTGCTCCTATCTGGATGCACTATTATGGACAGGACATTTACACTGTGGGTTATGGTATATGAAATGGATGAAGAGTGTAAGAATGTATTTGAAATAGAGTGCACTGTAAATGGGCTATATGGCAACAAACCATTTGAGCAGCAGGTTTTTTGTGTTTTCCCCATTTCTGGAATGGTGAACCACTATGAGGTATGGATATAACTGAATATGAATACATTCATATTTATTCATTTATTTCTTTTGAACAGAAACCTTGCCAGAAAGGTTCAGGCTGCTTTGTATATATCAGGATCCTGGCATATGAAAAGGTAACTTTTCTTTTTAACAATGTGCATTTCTGATTTGCAGAATGTATCTACAATACAATACATGGCCATTAGATGCACTATTATTATTATTATTATTATTTTTTTTTTTTTTTTGCCAGTGATTTCTTCCAGCCTTACTGTAGATTCTGATAGCATACCCAGCAAACTTTTCTAATCTTTCTGGAATGTGACCAACCTAAAAACTAAAGAAAATCTAATAAAATATTACCAGATTGCTATTGCTGTCAACTGTAAATAACAGTTTCTTGATTCGGGATAGACATTGTTGTTTGGAAACTAAGTTAGCTTGCTTACTCAGTCACATTAGACAGAAGATAGAAAGCTTTCCCCAAAGCTCCACAGGGAGTCTGGTTCAGGAGCTGAATAAAGTTATGTTCTACAAATTGCTATTTGTTGTTATAGGTTATGAATTAAAAATTACTTCATTTTCCAGCAGCCGTTTGCATTAAAATTTTTCCTCAGGGAATAGTGATAGCGTTCAAAAACAAAAACAAAAACAAACAAACAAACCCTCAATGCTTCCGGTGGAGACCACCCCCACTCCTGGTTTAAATATGAATACAAAAACAGATATGAATATTTTGTATTACATTGTATTACACCCCTACTATGAGGCGACATGTATAGTGCTCACACAAACTCTCATTGGTTAATATTGCAGATTTATACACACACACACACACACACACACACACACACACACACACACACACACACACACACAAAAGATTCAGTGGTTCAGTAAATATGACCAAAAAAAAAAATCTGTGATGTTTACCCAAAACATCATTTATTAGAATTGCTGTACTACATTAATTCATAACTAATATTCAAGATTTAAGATTCAAAGAACTTTATTAATCCCAGGGGGAAATTGCTTAAAAGCTTACAGCGCCTGGGATTCCCAGGTGGTCTCCCATCCAAGTACTAACCAGGCCCAACTCTGCTTAGCTTCCGAGATCAGACGAGATCGGACGTTCTCAGAGTGGTATGGCTGTAAGCAATGCACCTAAATACACCCAAAGTGTATATTCGACTGATTTTCTTGGGTTAAATGTACTATTATGTTGCAAGTGCTCACAAAACTAGAAAAAAAAGTAATGTTTATTTGAACTGACTGCAGACTAATGTGGGGGGTTCAGCTTTTGAACTCGATTTACATATGTTTTTGCACTTTAAACTAAAATTTGAGCATTATGGATGAGTTGTTTCCAACATATGTTTCAACTTGTTTTGTGTTGGCTTTAAGGCCTAAGGCTGTTGTATTATGAAGTGTTTTGAAAGATCAGGTGTTTCGGTGAAGTTTTCTTGGTTCACCCCGTTTGTCAGTCAGGTGTATGGTTTGTTGTGTGTGTGTGTATGTTAATTAAGTAGTCAGCCTGGCTTCTGCCAGTTCAGTCTTGATATAAGTGTATGAAGTTCTGCTTCTCTTTGGAGCCATTTAAGGTGTTAGTGGCCATTACGCTGTAATGATAATGATTTGTGAAATCAGACATTTCCAAAAGGGAACAAGAAATAAATTTAGATGATGTGTACCTTTTACTGTGTTGAAATTTACTAATAAAAAAGAAAGAAAACCGCTAGTTAAATTTACTTGCAAGAATAATCCTTGGTTCCTTGTAAACCTTAATTAAACTCTACATATTTAAATTTGCTAAGACTTTATGTGTGGAAATTAGGTCCCTTGTCTTGAGTAAATCTCACTCCAATATTTTTTTCAGTGTCTACATATACCTTTGAATTTTTTTTATTTGTTTTATTTGTTTTATTTGTCTTCAGTGGAAAAGAAATAAGTGTATTTTAAAATTTCATGTGGTAGTAGTACCTTGGTGATTAGTGATTTGAGTTACTAATTAGAAAATTACAAAAATCTCAAGGGAGTCAGTAAGAGACTCGACTGCTCAGTTCTATGCTTGGATTGTATCCTGTCTCAGTTGCTTTGGATAAAATCATCAGCCAAATTAATCAAAGAAAATTAAATATTCATTACATAGCAATGTTATGTAATATATTTATATAATCCTTTACAATGAGGATATATTAAAAAACATTATGTAATACATCCGTAATTAAAAATAAATAGCTGTGTAATAAGTCTATTAATGATTAACTACTGTTTTCAATGATAATTAGCCTATATTATTTTGCAGTATTAATAGATTATTAAATGTTACCAATATTTAAAGCCTAAATCTGAACAAAAATGGTTTGGGAAACAACAACAAAAATCACATTTACCATCACTAATGATGATACCAAGCTAACTCTCAGGGTTTTCATGGCATCAAATCTTTCGTTAAAAGGCCAAAAGGATACAAATCAGCAGTGGAAATCCTTCCATTTTCTTCGTCTGATGTTGGCTTTCAGCCGTTCCCAAACCACACGTCCAATTATTATACAGCCCCCAAAGCGGACCCACTCTTTTTCTGCCGGCATCAATTATACACACCATATACTAACCATTTCCCCCCCCTACAGTTCTCTAATTTACATAATTTATATCATCCCATTTGGCACAGAAACTGAAAGCTGGCAGTTCAGTAAGATGTTGATGTTAGAGTTCATCTCTCAAGCGTGGAGCCCAGGAGGAAAACTAAACCTCTTTAGAATTGCATTGCTCTCTTTTTTTGCAGTCTTATTTTAAGCTGCTGTAATTGACTAGCTTTGAATTGCTATCTTGGTTTTCCAGCAATAAGCTGTCAGACTATATGTTACACACTTGTCAAACTGTCCATGGCCTCAGAGAATGCACTGAGAGTGAAGTATGTCTTTGTTGATAGACAGCCTGCCATGGTTTCTTTCTCTCTATGGAACAACACTAGCATAATCAAGTATTGTCGCATATACATTAATAAACATTACCATCGACATCTTGGCAGGCAGGCAGGCTGGATGAGAACATAAATTCTTGTCCCTATTTTTTTTAAATTTAGATTTTGTGATCTGGGGTTTACTGCATTTAATTACTGGCCATACAAAAAAGATACCAGGTAGTCTTTCTAAAGGAAAGATGTAGATTAATGGAAGATAGAGGGATAAGAGTAGGAGGTGCCTGTCAGACCGGCTGAAGACACTGTATGATCCCAAAGAGAGGTGACTCAGGGCTGTTAATGTGTTTCGCCGTGCATGGTGTTAATATCTCTCTCTCTCTTTCTTACACTCTCACTCTCTCTGTCACAGAGAGGAGGAGTAATCCTGTTAAAAACCTGCTTTGTGTTGGAGTGGGTGATCAGCCTGGAGCAATGCCTTCCTCACAATCCCAGCCTGAGCGCCATCCATCCCATCAGAATGGGGATTTGTGTCAGTGATGCTTCTTTAGCGCACGACTGAGTGTAGGCTTGGCTTCCCAGACAGATTAAGCTAAGTGTCTGACTACATTGCAGTGTTACTGGGAAATGTCCACTGAACATTGAAAATATTTTTAAAGGTATATAGTATACTGTATATACCTGGCAAAGGACATTTGTCTGAAAACGTGAGTGGGTGTGTGTGTATGTATCTGTTGAAGTTAAAACCCTGACTGCTACAAAGTGCTATCACTGGAGAATCCTTCCATAAATATTAAATAAAAATGTCTTCTCATAGAAACCTCTTCATTTGTCTTACAACCATTTCCTTGTTTTAGGTAAGCTGGCTGTGGACTTCTATCACTGTTGACTAGTTATGACTGGGCATGCCACAGTGTTGCTTTGGGTTAAATTGTCTGCCAAATTAATTAATTCATTCATTCATTCATGCCTATCCCCCACTGAAAACACTCGGTGCAAGACAGGAATACACCCTGGCTGGGACACCAGTCCCTTACAGGACACCACGGACACACACATTTACAACTAGGCGCAATTTATAGTCAACACATGGCATGTTTTATGGGAGGTGGGAAGAACCTGGGGAACACAAAATAAACCCACATGGACCCATGTGAAATTCCACACAGACCTAACCTGAGCTCAGGGTGAAACTGCAAAATTTAGTATGCATGTTAATGTGAATGAGTACAGATGTAGACTGGACACTTAATAGCAAACTTGTTATTGTGCACTGGGTTATTTTACAATGCACAGGCTAGGCATTGTTAACGGTACATAAATATCAGTGAAGAATAACCATTGTCTGACTCATCAATCTGTGTTTGGTGTTTTGCCAGTGAGCCAATGATATGTGTGAGAGAGAGAGAGAGAGAGAGAGAGAGAGAGAGAGAGAGAGAGTGAGTGAGCGTGTGAGTGAGTGAGTGAGTGAGTGAGTGAGTGAGTGAGTGAGTGAGTGAGTGAGCGTGTGAGAGAGTGAGTGAATGAGAGATATAAATTGGGTAAAGGTGGTAGCTGCTTTCCAGTCACTAATACTAATACAATCACTGTCTTGTTGCTAATACTTTATCATTTGTGAGCAGAACAAATAGACAAGGACACAGAGACAAATCACTGCAGTAAGCACTCAGCGTTTAAGCACAGAATATCCAGCCATATGTTCATGCTGTCGTTTTTGGTCGGACATTCAGAAAGTCATGAACGCAGGACAGAATTTGCTGGCAACTATAGTCACAAAGCAATGGGATAATACATAATTCTGTTGTTTTTTTCCTTAACATTTCTCTGTTAGCTCAGGACAGATCTGTTAAGTACAGAAGGAGGAACGATATTTATATTAAATTAAAGGCTTTTAGCCTTCTTAGAGAAGCCAAGTTTAATCTCTCTGCATAAAGTGGACTTTTTAATTGTAAGCCTGCACACTGGCGCAGACCACTGCTGAATGGATAAGTGAAGAGAGAGAGAGAGAGAGAGAGAGAGAGGCAAGAATGAATTTGAATATAATCGAGGGATACCTACATAGTGCCTTTGTTCATATGCAATGCATATATATTATATATAAAACAGTGCAGGGGAATTTATGAAAGGCTTATGTCAAAACATGTAAGCTGATTTTGGAGGATTTATGTGACTTTACATGGAAGAGCTCCGTGTCTTGGAAGTCATTAGCTTACTTTTTACTAACAGCACATTCAAGGCACTTTGAGAATGTTGTAGAAGGTCCACATAGTGCTTCATAAGAGTGTTATAAACGTAAATTTGATTAACACTTTAGTTTTGGTTGGCAATTCATTTGGCTGGCATCCTTCATAGGCTTCATAAATAAGAAGCTGTATTGGAATGAGGCTCCGTAATCATTTTAATACAAATGAACTGAGCATTCAATTTCATGCTCCAACAAGAAGTGGATATCGTAAGTACACCTCACAAAAGGTAAGATGGCACGTGGACACATTATCTTCTTTCATAAATCCTCCAGCCTTGCTTTACACTGAAATGCAGGAATTATATAACTAAATATGTATCTGTTTTGATCTTATGGGATAAAGGTCAAATTCCTGGGAAAGGTTCATCATATTGCAGCGCTCCTGTGGGAAAACCGATAATACTAACAACTCCTTCAGTCACCCAGCAGTGTTGTGGTAGCTCTGCCTCTTGGTACACGGAACCCAATGTATACTTATGCGTGATTTGTTCCATGTTGTGTAGTAAGTACTATTAAAGGACACAATTAATGAGTGTCAACCCAGTGGTGTGTAACTCCCAAATGGCTAATCATTCTTCTCCAGTCTTTGTTTACAGGTTGGTGTCAGGCTACAGAACTACTGAAGGAATAGAAAAATACAATATTGTAACACTATTTATTGTTTTTAAGAATATGATTTTTTTTTTATGACAGTAAGAGTATGAATTAACTTGACTGAAGGAACTGAAAACAATTGGGTTGATGCTTAATATAACATTTGTATCATATGAATTGTATCACATGGTTATTATTGCTTTTTTACTCTTCACGTAGAATAGTCAGACTGGAAACTTGCGAAAGGCCAAATTATTAAATTTGTCTAAACAATGTTTTTTTTTTTTAACTGTACTTTTAGTACTTCAGGTTAATCTCAAATCACTCAATTCAAATCACGTAACAGACTTAAATTTCTGTAAAAAAAAAAAAAAAAAAAAAAAAAAAACCTCTACTGATGCTTACCATAGATTCAGCAATCCTTAAGTACAAAAAAAATATCCAAAAAAATACTTTTCTTGATTTATTATTAAAAAAATAGAGAGAACGTTGGAAACCTCAAGCCTTTTAGTGCCTTCCTCCATTCCAACCACACTAAACAACTGAGGTTGGTTTGCATTTGACCTTTGACCCTTTCTCCAAACCAATGAGCATATCATGATCTCTTAAATGATTTCCTTATGATTAAAAACATAAATAATGAATCACTTGACAAAAAATTCTTTAATAACATAATTGTAGTTCCCAGTCAGTGCTGGATTAGGGGTGTTGGAATTGATGAGAAATGTTTACATCATACCCCAGGCAAGAAAGAAGTCTGGCTACATGGTGACAGACTAGAGGGACAACCAATCAGGACAGAGAGAGGGGGAGAGAGAGAGAGAGAGAGAGAGAGAGAGAGAGAGAGAGAGAAGCAGGGTGAAAGAGTCCAATATAATCAAATACTAGGAACATGGATTCAGGCATGAAGGATTTTAAGCTTTTTTTCTTGTTGAACAGGCAAGGCATTTATTTATTTGCTAATTTGTACATCTAGTATATGATAGTCAGCTGATGTATCCTTGTGAAATTTGCATTGTAAGTGATAATAGTAGACGGTGAGTGAATAACTAGTTAGATTGTCTGTGCTTCTCTGTATTTTTGTACTTCAAAGATGGTTATATCACCATCATTTAGCACCCAGACATGATAGTTTTGGTCCCTGCACTGTGTATTAGGTTAGCGAGCTAAAGTTAGCAACTAGCTTATTTCTTGCTGTAAGTCATGTGCTGGTTATTTTATGCTAATGCACGGGCACTGCTGCTGGATCAGACAATCATAATGAGAGCCAAGAGCTGACAATACCTAAAAAGCAAGCTTTTACTGAACGTAAGAGGTCTTGCACATTTACTAGCACCTAAAAATATGATTTCCTTACCACCAGATTATGCAGATAACCAGAAAAAAATCTTGAAATTGCTTTAGAATAGCTTTAAACTTTGTGAAAAAAGACAGTGTTAGAACAAAAACCACTGTAAGTGTTTCACTTGAGTTGTATAATAAGCTCTTAATGGCAGTTTAAACGCTCTTGATGTTGGGTTTAGTGTGTGTGATTTGTTTGTTTGTGTACACTGTGTACACCCTCATCTCCTGCTGAGCAGTTTAATGAGGGATGCTCTCCCTGTGTCTCTCTGAGGCTTGCTTTGTGAAGACATTAGAGCCATCAGAGCTGCGTAAGAGCGCTAAGAGCATCAGTGTGTGAGCATCATGTGCTGAGGGCTGTCAATCACACCTCATTGACTGCCAGACAGGCAGCTCTCCCATCCACCGCTCACAAATGTCTCAGGATTGCTCTTGTTTCTCTCTTTCGCTTATTCCGTTATATCAGGAGCACACTGAAGCTGACTTAAAGCTATTTAAGCGGATAAATCATTTATTTGCTCCAGATTCATTTCTGTGAGGTTGTTGCACAATTTGGTTGTATGACAGGGGTCTCCAAAGTAGGGCTGAGATCCCACATGGGGTCTCTTGATTTACAAAGTAGGTTGCAAGAGAGACTCTTATGTTAATTTTACAAATTAATATTAGAAATATCAAAGGCGGATTTTATGTGCTAATATTTTGAAATGTTACTTGGAGTCACATGCAGACAAGCCACATTTAAATTAATGCTTTAAGGAAATTTACTAATTCCAAACATTTAACTAGTGTTGTGTCTCAATTTGCATTCTTATATACTATTTTAGAATGTTATTGAGTACTAACATTAGCTGTTTTTTTTCTACTATAGTACATAAAGGCAGTCTTCTGAATTTTCTAGATTATTTAGAAAGAGTGGTCAAGGATTGGGGTCATTCACAGGAAATTCATAATATTCATTTGGGGTCATTTGCCCAAAAACTTTGGGAGCCCTTGGCGTATGAGATGACCATTTATACCATTAGACCATTATATAAAACAAACAAACAAAAAAAACAATCCAACTAACAGTTGGATAGATAGCAGAAATAGATAGGAGTCTGTCATGGAATGGCCCAGGTCTCTCTCTATATTTTTTTCTCTCTCCACCCTAGATTCCTCTTGTTTTCTCCAGCACAGGGCTCAACACAGCTTTAAGGATTGCTGTGAAGTTAAAAAGAAAGTCAGTCAGGTTTGTTTGTTGCTTGTTTCTTTCACTGCCACGTAACTACAGCCTGTTTTCCCAGCATGCTGTATTTGCTCAGGGCTGCTAGAGCTCCTAGCAGGTATCCATTAATATTTCAGAACAGGGTTGTTTGGGTTCAGTAGGGACGTCATTAAATGGAGAGGAAAAATGTGCTGAATGAAAAACTGGTCACTGGGCCACTAACGCAGTGAAGCACACGAGGGTTGCTGAGGCAAACACAGCACCGTTGGTGTTTTGTGTGATCAAACAGTGAGCGAGAAGAACTGTGGGTTAATCTCTAATGTTGTGTATAAGCGATATTAGGAGGACATGTGTAATGTGGAAATAGCATTAAAAAGCCTGAAAGCTCACGAGGCAGCGGGACACCGTGCGTGCTTAGAAAGCACTGGCTGACAGAATCAGGGAGGAAATATTGCTTGGTAGGAGAGAGGAAATGACATTACTGCATCTGGCTGTGGCGTGGTATTATGATTATTATCATATATATTAGTGTGCTTTGGGACATGGCCGTGAGCTGGCAGTGATGGAGTGGGAGCTGGATTAATCGACCCATGTCACGCTGCTGTGGTGCTCCACGATGCTGTGCAATGGCTGATAAACAGGCACTGGGGACGTTAGCTTACAGAGATGGAGGGCATTCAAAGCGGGCATCACTCCAGCCTGTATTTGGTAGCCGGGTAAAGGCACCTCACAGCTGGCAAACACTGCATCAGGGAAACACACAGCCCTCACCTGACCTTGGGTGCATAAGCCTGCAGTGACTACACATCAGTCAGGTTTGTCTTTGGGAGCTTTGTAAAACCTTCTCTCATGGATCACACTTGTTTATCTCCATTTGTTTATATGCTGTCTCTTCCTGAGCTCTTTATGCCTAGTGAAAGGCTTCTTTATCCCATCCTTCCTATATTTCTTCCTTCCCTTCCATAACCAGACTCCTCTCATTGGACTCAAATGGCAAAAGGTAAAGACGTTATATTCCTAGAAGGTGCTAACAAAGGTGCTAATAAAGGTGAGAAATTGCTAATTGAAAGCCGATTAATCTTTCCACTCCAGTGACTTGACATGAGAACAAGCTCAGATAATGGAATAGATAATAGAATCATTTTTTGAATAGTATATTGACATTTGTATTGAATTTTTTTTTGTTAGCCTACGGTCGTTTGTCTCATAAGTTTCATTTCTTATTCTTAAAAGACACTCATGCACTGTGAGGAATTATGAAACAAAGTGACTTTACTTGGCCCTTTGTACTAAAAGTCCTATCGGTGCCATAACAATTAAACTCATTAACAAAGTGAAATCACCCTCGACATTGTGAAATTATAATGTGTCAAGGCCCGAAATATCTGGATTTGCATTGTTCCCTGACTTTTCTGCAGGGAAATGTATTTGTTAAAGCACTGCTGCTGTTTGCCCTGCGCCTCATTCTGCTAGGCGACAAAGAATGGAAAACAGATGCCATGTCAGAGGCTAGATGTAATTTGCAATTATCTAGGGGGTTCTGATGTTATGATTTAGGTTTCGCCCCTAGTAGGAACATGATTTAAAGCTGCTATCAGGCCTGTCACTTAAATTATGCGTATAGCAGATACATTATGCTAGGGAGGAGAGTAAGAGGAGTGGGGTAAGTCTAATTTAAATACTTTTCTACTCCTACACTCTCATGCAAGCAGCTTCAATGAAGTTAAAAGAGTGGACTGAGCTGGTTACTTCTTTAGTTACACACACACACACACACACACACACACACACACACACACACACACACACACACACACACACACACACACACACAATTACATTAAATCTACAAGCAGCTATTTAAATACTTGGGGCAACACAAAATTTCGAAGGACATCCGTTTATGCCGTTCTGTGTGTGCCAAACGGTGTGTTTCACATTTTCAAGAGCTGTGACACATGATATACAAAATATCTCTGAAAGATGTGGAAATGAACAGAACAGTCATTCATGCGGCAGGACATAATTGCTTGAGTTCAGTTGCCATAGAATTACAAGATGTGTTTAATAGAGGTCAAAACAATTTGCAGTGAAGATGGACTCATCTGAGTGAAACACGCCGCACTGCCACTCAGTACATCGATCATATCACAGCTACAGTAGGTGTTCCTAGAAATCTGCTTGGCTGAGTGTGACGTGGCTGTTTGGATTGGCTCGGATTGATCTTGGTGTAAATATTAGACTGGAGCGGTGAATATTGATAGACTTGATGATTTACTGACAGACTTGATTATTTCTTCATGATTTCCCCATGCTAAATATACAAGGAAAGGTAGAAACTGAGGATTATATCTCTCAGGCCTATGGATCATATTATAAGACCACGATCAGCAATTAACTAGAAAGAGAATTTCAAATTGTAAGTAACTCCAGTGGTGTACAAGACAGTGGTGAGAGCGGCCATGCTGTATGGTTTAGAGACAGTGGCACTGAGGAAGAGATAGGAGTCAGAGCTAGAGGTAGCAGAGCTGAAGATGTTGAGGTTCTCTTTGGGAGTGACGAGGTTGGACAGGATTAGG
>CM074953.1:21913098-21952751 GCA_037577455.1 Pangasius macronema | reverse complement strand
TCTTGATTGTTTTATTTCAAATCCATTGTGGTGGTGTATAAAGGCAAAATCACAAAAACTCTGTCATTGTCCAAATAGTTCTGGTGTGTGTGTGTGTGTGTGTGTGTGTGTGTGTGTGTGTGTGTGTTCACACACACACATAGAGAGAGATATGTATATAGAACTATTCTGTATATAGAATATCTATGTATATAGATATGTATATAGAACTTTTATATGGTGTGACTGAGTAAAGAACCCTAACTATGTTTAAAAAAAAACAATGTCTATCCCAAATCTATCCCAAGAAACTGTTATTTAGCCTACAGTTGACAACAATAGCCATCTATTAATATTTTATCAGACTTACTTTAGTTTTTAGGTTTGTTACATTGCAGAAAGATCAGAAAAGTTTGCTGGACACGCTGTCAGTTCTTCAAGTGGCATTTCATCATAATGATGTATGATTTTCTGAGAACATTTTCTTTTAATAACATTGGAGAACATACATTTAAGAACAATGAATAATACGCACAATGAAAGTTGAACAATATTTTTAAAAAAGAATTCAAGGATTAGTTTGCAGCTCTGTACATAGTGCATGGTTTGCATGACCCATAGCAGCTCAATATATAAAAGCATATTTCTTTTGTTTGTACTGAAACATGCTAGAAATATGGTATTATTTTGGAGCTCAGTAAGGCTAAAACTGAATGTTTCATCAGTATCATCAGTATCTTTTTCTTAGTTATATGAGCAGAGTGGCCAGATGTATAATATATTATATTAGCATTCATTTAGGACAGATTATCTGTTTAGTCTGAATAATGTATTTGTATTCAGTTACACCCGGAACCCAATGTGGTCTTCTGCTGTTGTAGCCCATCCGCTTCATGATGTGATGTGTTGTGTTTTCTAAGATGCTTTTCTGCTCTTCACGGTTGTAAAGGGTGGTTATATGAGTTACTGTATCCTCCCTGTCAGCTTGAACCAGTCTGGCCGTTCTTGTCTGACGTCATATTTCTGCCTACACAATTGCTGCTCACTGGATGGTTTTTGTTTTTTGCACCATTCTGTGTAAACTCTAGAGACTGTTGTGTGTGAAAATTCCCAGGAGATCAGCAGTTTCTGAATAACTCAAACCAGCCCATCTGGCACCAACAATCAATCGTGCCACGGTCAAACTCAATGAGATGACAATTTTTCACCATTGTGATGTCTGATGTAAAGATTAACTTAAGCTCTTGACATGTATCTACATGATTTTATGCACTGCGCTGCTGCCACATGATTGGCTGACTGGATGAATCTCTGGCTCTTCCTGTATCCCTTTTCATATATACGAGCCAGAATGGTTTCAACTGCACAAGCACACCTCAAGTTTGAGTTTGATCATAGACTGTTTGAGCATATGATGCCTATGTGTGTTTGACTGTTTTACTGTCTGTTTAAAAACAGTGGAATTAAAAACTAGCTCAAAGCCTATTTAAATATCTCTTCATGCATTTAAGTGGATTGCAAGTTTAAAATTTCCAACTATATTACACAATATTTCAGAACAAATCTGTAGAGGTCTGGATGAATAATGATTAATGTAGTTAAACCGCTATGTTTTCAGGATTTCCCCTTTCATCCAGTAAAGCTATACCATGGCATGTAACACACGGTGAATCATCTTCTTATGTGCATTATGGTGACTCATTCTGAAGGTCTAAAAATATGCTAACCACTGCATACATCACAACCATTATGACTGCACAGGGTTCATATAATATGTTCAATATTAGAGACTATGTAACAAGAAATACAAAATCCCTTTTAACAAGCAAAGCAACAAAGCTTATAACTTATTTGGATTTACTTAAGTGGAATTTGAAGGCATGGGAACTCTGAAAGTGTTTGGGAAAAGGGTGCCATTTCAGTTAAGTCTCACTCCACATACAGAAAAAAAATATTATAGAATTATTAGGAAATGAAAAATATCATGCCAGCACACCAGCCCAGTGTCTGCGGCTCAGGGGAGCGGGGTGAGCGGCACTGCTGCAAATCAACTGCGACATATTGATTGGGATAACATAGCAGGCAGATTAAACATTGCGATAGAATACTGTTTGTGTTTTTTTTCGCACAACTAGCATCAAATCTGTGTTCTCAGCATCAGATTATGCAGTGGACTAGCTAACCTAATTACCAAACCTACAAACTGGTTACATTTACTCTTAATTCGATAAACAAATTTGAACACAGCGAGGACTTAATTACAGTAAGATTATCACACATATCATGACACTTTTAGATAAATGAACATGGGCGGTTAATTCACCAACATTAACTTAACTTAAAGTGATTTTGAGCACAAATTTATATCCGATCAAAAGAGGTGGGTAAATTTATAACAATAGATTGACTACAATTATAACAGTCTTACTTTCAGTCTTACTTTAAGTCTTACTTTCACTATCAGAACCTGTTATATGTTTTGGTCAGATTGAACTCCTTTAAAGCAGGCCAGTAAGGTAAGGTGATTCATGTGGCAAGGTGGATTTATAATGCTTATCAGCTTCATTATGGCCATAAACTGTATTTCTTGCTGTCAGTTCAATAACCACACTTGGATGAGGTTTTGCTGAGATTAAATGAAGTTTAAACTCATTAAAAACACAAGCATCTTGCACCAGATGATGCCTGTTAAAGAGGAAAATTGATCGGCTCTTACTTTTTTTCCTACAAAACACGATCTTGTTTATGTGACAGTGTAGTTCGGTTCCCGAGTTTAAGATGCTTTTCCGGATCGCTCACCCCTGGCTAACCCCTGACTATAAGCGATTGGAGTTTGCAGACTCAAGTATAGAAGCATTAACTAGTAGACAAGTTCATTCAGATCAAAGCTTAAATTAGATATAAATAAAGTGATGCCTGTTTTATTTTTGCCAATTGTCAATCCAGGGTCTGTACCTGCTTCTATGGCATCACCTGAAGCAATTATTTAAATTATAAAATTAAAAATGAATGTTTCCCACGATCCCCAGTCAGCTGACTACTTGGAACTTGGAAAAACCTGACCTCTGACATGGAAAAGTGTAAAGTTGGGAACAATATGGCCAGTCCACAGTAAACAGAATTCCCTTTCCATTATTCTCTGCTCAATAAAACCTGATTTTACTTGATAGGTAGCTTTTGTGTTGTGAAATGGTGTTTTAACATCTTTGTAAGTTTAGATGTAATGTAATTTCAGCCCAGTTTTACTAATGAGATAAAACCATTGTGATAGATTATTTCTATGAGTAAAGATGAGCAAAACACTTGACCTACATTATACGTTATTTCTGATTGGCACTGGAATGTGTTTAGATAGGAACGTGGGAAAATTGACATGGTACTCTACGCTCACAGCCACCTGATTACTAATCATATGCACGCGCTGCTCATCAGAAACAGGCCTATGTAAAGTATAGTCGCTCTTTAGTGCAGTCGCTCTTTGTGCAGTCTTGCTCCAGCTTCATTGTCTGTGACAGTACTCAACTTAATTTCCTTATTTTTGCCTCTCTGGGTGATAATACCTGTTTGTACATCATCCAGCCATCTTCCTGCTTTATGGTTTTGACGATTGCTTTCACTAACCTTTTGCATTCAAACTGGTGAAAAGAAAAACTCTTCAATCAAGGACTTGTATTATGCACAGTAGAAAAAAGAAAAAAAAAAAGAAAAAAGTCAGAGTTGATATGTGCTTTTATTAATACTGTGTAATAGTATGACTAAGTGACTGAATACACTTCGAAAAACTTACTTTATATGCTAATATTAACAATCACTTTCCAATTCACTGTAATCCAGGAAGCGTTTGATAGTTATCCACTTTCGAAAAATCCATCCAATCATCAATCTATTTATCCATATATGTCCAAACCATAGCATTTATCAACAGTTCCGGGAACAGACAGGAACTACTGAGACTCAGACAACACTAGACAGAAACTAAGACCAACAACTCACTTATCAACAGCTCCATCAATGAGAATATATGGAAAGTAGTATTTATCAACAGCTCTATCGCTATAGGGTGTGGTGAGGCAGTGCTTATCTCCATGAGGCACTGAAAACTCAAGCAATATTCAACCAATTTTATTGTTAACACAAATTTGTATTCAAATCTTTGCTGTCATAAGAAACCATGCATCAGTGCCTTTAAAAAATATCCGAAAATGTCAGAAATGTCAGAAATTAAAGTTCTTACATGCAAATCACAAATCACTGATTATATGATTAGCTTGTCAATTGTCTGTATAAAAAGATGCTTCATAAGACACATACTTCACTTCCTCTCGCTTTCTCAGACTTATCCACTTTTAGCAAAAAAAAAAAAAAATTGCAGTAATTACAAACACAGACAGCAAAGAGTAGGCATGAACCAGCACAGCATTAATGTCTCTCAGAAGTAATGTGCATGCAGTTTAGAAGATCTCTAGGGAGCAGGTAGACTAAATGGTAACAGAAGATGAGGTGAATGCAGGATTTTAGATTTAGCACAGAGTGTTAGCATCACATGGGGTCCTGCTGGAGCAGTGCCTAATGGTCTTTCTCCCAGAGGCAATAATGCTTTCACCGCTCTAATCACAAACCTCATTAGACTGAACACAGGAGCATAGTCTTATATACGTCCTCACCACACAGCCGCACACATGCACATAATGCTGTTTAGAGCGCTATGCCGATCATAATTAAACGCCTCCAACGATCATCATGGTGTTGTTTAGCCCAGATCGATTACTGTGTCTGTGTCATTATGTATGTCGATGCAATTTATGCATGGAGCCATGAATTTTATTTTCTGATTCTGAAGTAACTTATGTCAACTCAGTGTCTCTTGCAAATCATTGCAAACATACTCTTATGTTTACACTTATGTTTACACTGTTTCAGCTACTTGTATTGTACTCTTGTACTCTTTGCACTATAGTCACTGGATTCACTTTCTAACAGAACTGTGTACTGGTCGGCGCTGCACTGGGACTTACTGCGCCCATTGTCTGTCCCAGTAGTCATTGTACTGTCTTGTGCTGTCTGCACATGTTTGCACTTTATGTATAAATTTAGTAGTCCCTTGTAGTTCTGTGTTTGTCTTATGTAGCACCTTGGTCCTGGAGAAACGTTGTTTCGTTTCACTATGTACTTGCATATGGCTGAAATGACAATAAACTCCACTTGAACTTGAACTTGAAACATGCACGTTGTATGGACACAACATACATCTCTTGGGGGAATTATTACCAAAGAGGTTTCTAAAGTTCTAGAAAGTTCTAAAGTGTTGTAAGGTTTGCATTTGGCCCAGCTCCAACACCACCCTCTCTCTGTCCTGTCTTTGCCCTCAGCCTCCTTGACTACAAGTGGTTTGAAAGGATTGAGCAAAGTCCTTCCTGACCAACCCACAAAATGCAGATTCTGAATTTTATCAAGACTGTTTGTAACTTTAATGAGCACAAACATTTCCGCATTATATTAATCACGGTTACTCCGTTTCTGGTTCATTCTCTATAGTTGTAATTGTGGTATTTTTTACTCACTGTGTGAAAGACAGAAGAAGAAGATTAATGTCAGTGACATTCATTGGGTATGTAATAATTCTTGCAAAGTTCCTTCTAGCAAGCTAGAGAAATATGTCAAACTCTATGCTTCGTTACACATAACCAACTACGAAGGTACGATAATGCCTATTAACAGAAACGAAGACCCAAGCTAATGTTAGCCCACACAGTTCAATGCAATGTAGCTTGTGCTGTTGCTAATGGGCTGTCTTCAGTTGAAACTTGGTACTGCCAATAATATTAGTTTCTAGACACATATATTAAATTATTGCATAGGATGACATAGGATTAATGTGCCTTTTTTTACGAATTAGAATCATGCGTTGTGGTCAGATGACACCAACATTTAACTTGTTGGCCATTTGTCACACTTAAAGGTGTACTACATGCAAGCTAAAGCACCGGATACCCCAATGTAAAATATGGTGGTGGATTATTGATTCTTTGGGACTGTGTTGTGGCTGGTGGTCTAGGGCCTTTTGTATAGATTGATGGGATTATAAATTATTATATTTAAATCTGAGGACTTGTTTTGTTGCCTAATGTATGCAAGATTTTGTGGCTTTAGTTGATTTAGAAGATTATTTTACGTGGAAGTTATCATGATTTGACATGTTTCAGCATGTGTTCAGTTAAACTTTCTAAATCCTTTTCACAGACAAGAGTGTGGAAAAACAGCATAGCTGACTGGGACATGTCCCTATTAATCCCTTTTTTCACAGGCTTATATAAGAGCAGGTGTTTGGAGGATAAACGTAATCTAATAATGGAATGAGATTTACAGTAATTCCAAATTAAAACCCAACTAAAACATCCAATTACCTCAGTCTAGCCTGGATCCCCAGGGCTTCTAGATTTTGGCGTGGAAGTTTTGTATGTGTTGTCTTGGCACTGCAGTGCTCTCTTACTGATGTTTGCTGTGATCTTTGGCATTGTTGCCCTCATAAGAGCTTAATAGCAGAAGCTAGGGCTTAACAACATGAGGGGCTCTTCTGTGTTTGGTCTCATAGGTCGAACCTACCATTTGGCAGGAGCTCTATGCTTATAGCTTGAGGAACTGACAATAACGATTTAATCAATACAACAGCTGAAGTGAAAGCTTTTCCAGTAGCAGCGTAACATTGGTATTGCACTGATTTTTCCATGATTTAAATTTAGATCCAGTCTGATTCTGTGAACAGAAGTAGATAAATGAATAAGATATAGTATGCGCACTGATTATTGTGTGCGGTAACCCTCTGCTGTAGAGGTAATGGGTCAGACAGAAGGATGAAGAGAAAATGAGGCAAATTAAACAGGAATCAAACAACAGAGAATCTTCCTCCTTTTGGGGGATATTGAGCTCTCCAAATTCTGAAATGTCACCAATTTTGTGTCTTTATCATTTAATGTAGTATCTTGCGCATTTAATTTAATATCTTGACATATCTCATGCAGTTTAACTGTGTAGGTGTTTATTTAACACAAGTTATTGTAATGTGTGTTTTACATACAGTAAAAGTGACTGCTTCTTTTCCCAGTGGTGCTGAGGGACTGCAAATTACTGCTAAAGACATGCTGAAATGGAAACATCTCTCACTCTCAACATTGTCCTTGGAGTCCTTGGTGATGTACACAGTTCCTTAATGAATTAATAAGACATATGAGGCACGTTAGAGCAGGGAAATCAAAACAACTAAACTGTCCTCCAGGACTGCGACTGGCACTAATCCTGAAGCTGTAAGAGCACTATGTGTGTGGGCCATCTTGTGAGGATTGTGTATTTGTAGTGTCTTGATCTAAGTGTTATCAGAAAAGTCTGTAGTCTGTTCTAACTGCTCCTCCCAGCACTCCATTATAAACTCCCTAAAGGCCCGGACCATAATGCAATTCTCCTTCTGAACATCCCTCATCCCTCATCACTGTTTGCAGAGACGATACCTTCCTGGTGTGTGGGCTGCAGATTTGCACTCAGTCCCTCTGTCCATTCTCTCTCAATATAACAATCTCTCTCTCTCTCTCTCTCTCTCTCTCTCTCTCTCTCTCTCTCTCTCTCTCTCCCTCTCTCTCTCTGCCCCACTGATGAGTAAAGCTCAGCGGGGTATTTTGTCTCAGGCCCTGACCATTAAATATGCCATAATGCTGTTTCGAAAACCCATTAATCTCTCTCACACATCTATTGTCTCTGTGTTTCTCATGCTCTCTCGCTATCTCTCTGTCCCTCTCAAATAGGTTGATGTGGCTGATTGCTTGTGCTGACTCATATTTAGAAATGTGTGTGGTGGCTCAGTTTGTCTCGTGGAATAAAAATGATTAAAAACACTCTAGAACAAAATCCTATAATACAAAATCCTACAACACTAACTCAGATGGACCATCGTGTTCAGTTTACTACTTGCACTGGGCATACTACTTGCACTGGCTATCTCGTGCTTAGCAATATAAATATTATTTATGCACATAAATCTCCACATAAAACTCTCCACATGCTCCAAATCATCATGCTGTTGATTGTGTGAGTCTGAATATGAATCAGGGGATTGAGATGACTATTAAAACTTTTTTTTTTATGTCTTTTGAGAAAAAAAAAAGGTATGCTGAAACATACATATACTAAACATGGGCATGATCAGTGCTGTACTGAAATATGTGTGTGTGTGTGTGTGTGTGTGTGTGTGTGTGCGTGTGCAGTTGAGTGCCTTGATGATTAGTCTGTTGGTTCAGTTATTTGCTCTGCTATCAGGGATAATATATGCTGAGCACTATGCAGTACTCTAGCTAAATGAGCTAACAGATAGAGGAGAGACCAAGACCTACATTTCGTTGCTACTGAGCTGCTTCAGAAGGTACAGACAAACACACACACACACACACACACACACACACACACACACACACACACACACACACACACACACACACACACACTTAAGTGTTCTGGCTTTGACACTGTGGCAATAAACAAAAGGTAGAGCACTTATGAGTGAATGTTAAACAATGCTTACCCTCCTGTCCTTTCGCAATTTGGTTTATGTGACAGTGTGGTGAATCAAAGTAACAAAATTCATTCTCTCTCTCTCTCTCTCACTCACACACACACACACACACACACACACACTCACCCTGGCTTGCGCACTGCGCACGAAAGCATGGTAATAATGAAAGAGAGAACCACAGGGATTAACGCTTTTCTGTACTTCATTATCCCAGCTGTGAGAGTTTATTCAGGTTTTACCACAGCTCAGGAGAGCTTCTCACAAGTCTGCTACTAAAAGGGAGGCTTTTAGTCATTCTTATTTCTGAGTTCACGTGAATTTACTAAATACGCACACACACACACACACACACACACACACACACACACACACACACACACACACACACACACACACACAAAATATAAANCACACACACACACACACACACACACACACACACACACACACACACACACACACACACACACACACACACACAATATCAATGTCAATACCTGTACACAATCTGGGGTAAAAAGTTACCTCTCAAAACTCTCAACTGATTATTGATTTATTCATCTTAAAGTACATTATTAGGTATCATGAAATATGATCTAACTACAGTGAAATAAATGGTGTGAAGTTACAAAAAAGAATAATGTAAGAGTCTAAGGGGTCCTGGGTGTTCAACGTGATATGACACTATACAAGTCATGCAGAATAACCCAAATTTGTATATAAACCACCCCATCCATCCATCCATCCGTCCATACATCCATCCATTTTCTGTATGGCTCATCCTACACAGGGTTGCACTCGCATAAAGAATTATTACAAGCATTTTGATGATATAACTTTTGAGAGGTTTTATCTTTTATTTCTATTATTTCTACCAGGTAGAATCATCATATTGTGCTGAAAAAAAGATTAAATGATAGAGCGAGAATCACGTGCCACACAGGACACCCTCTCTCCCAGTTAAGATGGCCTGAACTTTGCAGTGCTTTTGGGAAACTTAGCCCAGGGTAACACGCCTTGTCATATAATGTGGCCTTTAGGGGCAGTAAGCTAGTACAATGCTACTTGATGTTGAAATTGTAATATATTTAGTGTAAGGTTAAAGATATGTGCTGAGATTTGTGCAGGTTTGTCATGAGAGCTGGACATAAGAGAAGTGGCACATCAAAGGTGGTCATTTTGATTTTTCATTTGGTTCAAGTTCAGCACTTCCACTAACCAAATGATAATGATAATACTTTTCCTAAAATCATCACAGTAAGACATCAGTCTCTGCCCCAGGCAGCCACAGACTGATGACTGACCTGCTTAGACTAATTGTTTAATAAAAATAATATGGAACAGAGAGTGAGTCCTGCTGCCATCCATCTACTGTCACTTCTGGTCTCCCCAGAGGACCTGTGTGTGTGTGTGTGTGTGTGTGTGTGTGTGTGTTCGAGAGAGATAAAAAGGATAGAGCCTGGGTCTGGGGAATGCTCTGTGAGACATGCAGTAATTAAATCAACAATGAAAGATTTCCGGGGAAGAGACCTCTGAAATTTAATTTTCTTTTACAAGTCCACAGCAGGAGCGATCTCAGAGATGGAAAACTGAGTTTGACAAAGGCTTATGTCTGATAGAAACAAGAGACAAACAAAAGAAAGATACTGCAGTAAGGTCGACAAATCAGCAACACATTAATCATTTACTAATGAGTTCATAATGACGAATTGCTACATGCACTAAATCCTTCAGGAAATGATGAAGTGTATACGTTAACAGCTATCTGAGTCATATACGAATTTCTGATTTCCTCTAGCTTTGCACATTTGTCACACTAAATGATTTCAGATCATCATATAAAACGTAATCAAAGATGAGGAGGAAACACAGAACACGGTTTTCAGAATAATCATTTAATTTATTGTTATGAAACACCTATATCACCCATGTGAAAAAGTAATTGCCCCCTACGCTTAATAATTGGTTGTGCCACCTTTAGCAACAACATCCTCTTCCAGTAACTGGAGTTCAGTCTTTCACATCACTGTGGCGGAATTTCAGCCCACTCTTCTGTGCAGAATTGCTTTAATTCAGCCACATTGGAGGGCTTTCGAGCATGAAGTGCCCATTTAAGATCCTGTCACAGCATCTCAAATGGGGTTCGCGTTAGGACTCTGTCTAGGCCACTCTAGGCATCACCTTCATTTTGCTTCTTTTGAGCTATTCAGAGGTGGATTTGGTTTTGTGCTTCGGTTTGTTGCCTTGCTGTAGACCCCAATTGTGCTTGAGCTTCAAATCACGGACTGATGACAGTACATTCTCCTTCAGGATTTTCTGGTAAAGGGCAGAACTCAGGGTTCTGTCAATTATGGGAAGTCACCCAGGCTCTGAAGCATCAAAGTATTCCCACACCATCACACCACCATCGCTATGTTTCACTGCTGATATGTTGTTCTTATTGTGGAATGCTGTGTTAGCTTTATGCCAGATGTAATGGGACCCATGTCTTCCAAAAAGTTTCACTTCCCACTCATCAGTCCACAGAACTTTATCCCAAAAGGCTTGGGTGTCATCAAGGTGTTTTTTTTTTTNCCTTGCAACCCTCCCATTTTTGCTCAGTGTCTTTCTAATGGTGGAATCATGAATGCTGACCTTATCTGTGGTAAGCGAAGCCTGCAGTTCCTTAGATGTTTGTCTGGGTTTTTTGTGACTTCTTGGATGAGTCATTGATGGCTCTTGGAAGAATTTGGTAGGCTGGCCACTTCTGGGAAGATTCACCACTGTTCCAAGTTTTCTCCCTTTGGAAATAATGGCTGTGTTTCACCGGAGTCCCAGGGAATTAGAAATGGCCCTGTAACCCTTTCCAATAAATTTCTTTCTTATGTCTTCCAGAACTTCTTTTAATCACTGCACAGTGTGCTGCTTGTTGAGACCTTTTATTGTTGGAAAGGTTCTATTAAAGTGATGTTAAGATTCGCCAGGACCGGCACTATTCAAGCCTGGGTGTGTCTAGTCTGACTGAAGCCCATTATTGATTAAACATTGTTAATAATCAATAAATGATTGATTGAGTAACTAAGGAGGCATTACTTTTTCACACAGGGCCAGTTGAATAATTACTGAATACCCTTTTTTCCTTCAATAAATGAAATGGTAATTTAAAAATGGTATTTTATGTTTACTCGCTTGTCTTATTATTATTATTTTATTATTATTATTATTATTTTATTTATATATATATTTTTTACTATCTGAAGCAATTAAGTATGACATATGCATTCTGTTAATTAATATTACTTAAGCAGTATTATTTCATTTACATGGTCTTATTCTATACAGTGTAGCTTGACAAAAAACTTTAGGCTATTTAAGTAACTTTTCAGTGTGTAAACTTTAAGTAAATTTTCAGTGTGAAGCAACATCACTAACAGGTTGTAGATATAGCAGGGTTAGCATGGACAATCAGCACAAACCTCACTCTACATTTATATGTAGACTTATTATTAATTCAAAGTGAAGTATTAAAGTAACATTTACGATCAGTGGTACTACTGGAAGGCAGCGAGTCAAGCAATTTCATGATTGATTCTGGCAATGCATTCAGCTACTGTGCCCAGCTAAATTTAAGTGGTTTAAACAAGCAGCATGTATTACAAGTAAATATCTGGGGTAAAGTGAGCTAAATGAACTTTTTTGGGATATTTGAAATGCATCAATCATTTTTTCTGCCGATAACCATGCTTTTACTGTATAAACTCTTAGAAATGCTTTTCTAAAAGTGTCTTGAGCTCTGGGGAGACATGCTCCCATTTAATCAAATCTTATCTTTAGTTATGAGGGATTTATTAGTTGGAAAACTGCTTTTTCTTGGTTTTTCCTCAGTTCAGTTCAATCACCATTTAAACTTAGCCATGCATGGTAAAGCATACTTTTACTAAGCATTTGGGATAACTAAAAGCTCATAGCTAGAAAACAATGTCTTCAAGAGTGGCTTAATGGGGAGAAAATAAAAAGAAGTGACTCACTTGATAAATTACATCCTCCGTCAGATCCATTTGTCTATACATATATAACTTTTCGCACGACTGCAGATCTGCTATTAGTTGTCACATATATAGCAGTTTTGGAGAGAAAGGTAAGTTACTACTAATAATAAGTTACTTACTACTCTCAATCCACCAGAACCACTGCCAGTTGCATAGCACAATAAAACAAATAAACAAAGTTGTAATTTTGTGTATTTGCATTTTCATTGGATTTTTTTTCAGCTGATACTGGTGTGTAAGTATCAGTATCAGTTTTTCAGTATCAGTATTTGGGAATATGAATGCCATAGGCAGAGAATGCAGTTCACACCCTGCCCTAAGACCATGCTGACTGAAGCAAACTCTTTGGAGTCAGCCCAGTTAGAAAGAGTTAAAACTCATAGGACACAAATGTATCTTTGGTTCGAGTCACTCAGGAGTTCTCATCAACCAAGAGCTTCACAAAGTCCCTTCAGAAGGTCCCTTCACCCCCCAACATCATGAGAACACGCTTGCTCTGAGACCCAAGACTGGTTCCTGCAAAGCCTCTGACTCCAGCGTTCGCACTGCTGTGAACCACCTCTACAGACCCGACCAAACCTTTAACTAATCAACATAGTTGGGAATCCTCTCCAGAACGACAACATAACAAGTGAATCCCAGTCCAAAGAGATAACGCAAACACAAGTACAGTACCTCCAGATTCTCGCTGAACTGGTGCATTTAATTCAAATTTTAAAGTCCTTCTTAAGTGTTTTTGTTAGATTAGTTTCTATGTATTAGAATAATGTAATAAAGTCTTGTCTGATTTTAAAGGCATGTGTCTTATGTTCCATGCTTACAAGTTAATGTCTTAATCTGCCAATCTTGTTACTGTGCTCTTAACATAGTGTTTTTACTATATTTAGGATATTATTGCCGGTGGCCACGGAGGTAATATCCCATGCAGAATTAATAAAAGCACCAATTTCAATGTATGACTGGACGAATCAGCTTTTGAAATGTTAAGCTTGCATAATTTCCCCCTCTGAACTGATCTGCTAGTTTCCCCTCCATGCTGTTAATACTTATAATAATGTTATATAATATAGTCATCTCAGACAAAGCATTTGGACCTCTCCAAATTCACCAGAGTGAATCATCACCTTCTGCAAATCATCTAGTGTTTATTTTGTATTGTATTATGCAGGAGAGCTGTTCCCCTTTTTCTGGGCAATATAATTTAGTTGGCTAATGTTTGCCAGCCTGAGCTCATCCAGCTCAAACGGAACAGCAGAAACACAAGAAGCAAAAATGCCACGTATCAAAATATAATACAGCGCAAAAGAAAATAATACCTGAAATACTACCTGAAAAGAAAATGATATTTGTCTTTCCAGAAACTGTTTATTTGCTTGAAGCAACTCATATAAATAGAAGTAAACATTACCTTAATTATTACAATATTTTTATGGAGTATTTATGGAGCTCCCAATAATACCATGAAATAATGCTATGGTAAATTCTCACAAGTTTCATCAAGGACTTTTTGCCTCAGGCTGTCACAGTTTATGGTCAATCTCTTCTGCTTTTCTACTTACTACAATATACGTATGTACATATGACAATGACAATTTCTTTCTTTCTGTCCTCCAAAATACAGTCTACTGGGTTATTATGCTGACAATATGCTGTCAATGCGATAGCACTATAGCAACTTTCAGCCTTTCTTCTTTGTAATTGCCATCTAAGTCACCAATATATGTATTAAACTCCACCAATAACAAAATCTGGTAGGATAATTTCTAATTAAACTGAATTATTAAATTGAATCGGATCAGCTACATTTCCAAACTGGAATGAATCAAGGAATGGTTTGGGAAATAAACCTGTGTTTTTCCAACTCAAACCTTCTCAAACCTTCTCTTTTGTAGCCACAACCCCTAACTCTAACATAAATTCCACTGACCCGCTTGGCACAGATTTATTTTCTGACTTTAATCCAACTATTCAAATACTAGCTTTTCTTCATGGTCAGGGTCAGTGGTTCCACTTTGAGAACCAGTGCACTTGCCCACTCATAAAATATGATTAGCTTGTTAGAAAACGCAAGAAAGGAAAACAAACAGGAAAGAAAAAAAAATTATTGGATTGTCTACTATACACTCAGGACTGTATATTAAAAAGGTGATAAACACACACACACCACCACCACCACCAGGAAATGAACCAACACATACAAGAATAGCATCAGTCCACAGCATGTAGAAGGATCCAGTACGGTGTGGATCATTCTTTTCATCTCCCTGCACAAGTCTACATTAATCTAGCTGTAGACTGTCTTCTGCGTAAAAGAGTAATGTTTATCTGGCCGTGGCAGCCCGGATAGCGCTGGAATTGTGGTGATGTTGGAATGAGGGTATGCCTGAGCCGAGAGAGTGGGGTGGATGGAGGGAAAGGGTGGAAGGTGGAATTGAATGCTTCAGCTGAGCTGAGAGAAGGCTGTACCTGGCTGATAACTCTTACAGTCGGATGCATTATTGTGCCATGGCAAACACCCGTGACGGAGGAAATAAGCAGCAACTACAAAAGAGACAAACAAATGACTCGACACTTCACTCAAAACTCTTCTCATCATACATGGCCTGCCTCTACAGAGTGACTTTGAAAGTCAAACAGAGTCGTAAAGTATTTGCGCACTTACAGTACTGCATGGTCAAAATGAATGTGTTTAAGGTTATTCTATAAAAACAACCAAAAAAAGCTGAATACATCGTTAGAAAGCACATAATGTAATTCCCCATGAGCTGCTTTATTGATTTTACTGATTGATTTGTTGCGTTTGGTCCTAATAAACAGCACTGATCAATTTTGCCATAGTATTGGCCATTATATAGATGAGCAGTTTATTGACAGTGTACTGCAATGATGACACATGAGAGCACATGTCTGTAATACCGGTAGTGGAGGTGTTGTTGAGAAGTGGAGTAGGTTATACAGAAGCAGCAGCAGAAGCAGCAGCAACAACTCTTCCTCTCTGAATCAGTCTTCATTCCTTGGCTATTTTCCTTAGCGCTTTTTGAAAATAATAGCAGCTACAAATCATGCTCCTGTCAGTGTGGCTCTGGAAATTGATGTTCTTTCATTTCAAAACAATGGAGAGCCTTATGAAATGGCTGATGATGCCATAATTCCAGTGGCTGACATTTCTGTGGGAAGCAGGGAAGCAGAGATGGCTTAAGGAAACCCAGCATGGGTTACAGCTAGATTCCTGGGCAGATAGTTTCAATCAGCTTCAGATGAGCTAGAATATATATATACACTTACTTACACTGCACAGTGCAAATCAAACCCCATAAACACACCCTCACCTACTTCTATTCCCCTCTCCAATCCTGCCAGTGTGTGTTGTGTTTTCCCTCTGACTGTAGTTTTTTTTTGGGGGAAAAAAAGTCTTACCGTGTGGTCCATGGTGTTGAAATCTGTTCTTCCTGTCTTTACGATTTACAAGGCCATGCTTCTTTGTAGCTGTCACAAAGCTTATTTAAATATGCATCAAGTGAATAAAAAAAAGCCAATTTTTAGACCACATTCTCATAAGTCTTGTCATTAAACTTCACTCTGGCTGTGATTAATGTTCTCACCACTGGAGCTCTATTAGCTCACACAGAGCTAACCACTCTCAAAATATGTGCAGCCGCAAATCGTTTTCCCCACATGCTCCTTTTGACAGCACTGTGTAATTGAAAAGTGATTGTCTTGGCTTAGTTCCTGTGTGTACCTGCATCATTCCTGATTGTGTGTATGAGAGAGAGGACGAGAGAGAGAAGGGAAGAGAGTGATGGCAAAACAGTGGAGATAAAGCCATCGTGCTGGCTAACAGCCGAGCAGTCACTTCAAAGCCAGTGGGCCAGCGAACACACGTGTGACCAATGGGGCTTTCCTGCCTGTCAGAGAGGAAAGATGAGAGAGAACGAACACTGGGGGTGGGCGCACCCAGCCATCCAACTAACCACCCACCAACACACACACACACACACGTGTGCAAAATCTATCGCTTTCACTTTCCACCTCTATCTCTCTCTGTGCTGTCAGGGATGAGGTTATGGTTGGCTGCTTCCTCAGCCATGGTGAAGTGTGAAGAGACAGATGGGAAAGTTACATCTGTCTGCCAGCACACAGCCTGGGCCTCACATACACACATTCACACACCACTAGGTCAGAGTCCAGTACACATGCGCAGTCCCACATACTGTCCATCCCTTTTTATGCGTGGTACACTGTGTGTGTGTGTGTGTGTTTGTGTGTGTTTATTGAGTGAAAGAGGACAGATTGTTTCTCTCTTCACGCTCTTTTTATCACTTTAATAAAGGCTGTTTTGTGTAACTACAGACATCATTCCTCCCCTCTCCCTGATCTCACTCACTGCCTGTTTATTACACAATCAGTGTGCCATTCAACGGAAGCCTATCGATACCACACCAAGCGCCATATTGCAGCGTGCTTGGTGCACTCACACACTCAATCCAGGATCTTCGGAGTCCTACAGAGAGTTATTGGGACCATCAAGCTTATTATTGTACCATCTCTCACTGCATTGCTGCGAAGCCACAGGGTGTGTGTTCGTGTGTGTGTGTGTGTGTGTGTGTGAGAGAGAGAGAGAGAGAGAGAGAGAGAGAGAGAGAGAGAAAGAGAGAGAGACAAAGAGACAGAGAAAAAAATGTGTGTGGTGCTTGGATAGCGAGAAGGAGAAACCACCTACAGAAAGATGTCAGTTCCTCTTATGAAACTATCATTTATCCCCTCTATGTGTATGAACATGTTTACTATGATATGTATTATATAATACACCATGCATATATATATAAAAAAAAAAAAACTCATGATGTGTATAATTCCTGTTGGATTCTCTCATTTTTTTCTTTTGTACTACTGAAAAAAAACCTTTCTACTTCGATACTCCATTGCTTTTAATAATCAACTTCTACAAGAGAATTTGAAATATTGTTACTGTAACTACAAGGTTTCCAGCTAAAGGGTGAAAAGGAAAAATGGAGATTAATGACTACAATTATTTTCTTTTAAAACTCAAGCATAAACCTATTGAAACCCATTTGATGTAGATTAAATTTCAAATGATCATGAAATGTATTAAATCATTTAAAGTACTTTGGCGGCTCATCGCCATGCCACCACGCACCACTACAGACATTTTTGCGGCTTATTTAATATATTAACACGTTTTAGGGATATTTGGCACGAGCATGATAACGTAAGCTATACAGGAGTTATTTAATAATTTAATTTAAATTAGAGGTAATTATTAAAACGAAAGTTTGTTTAGTATTGGCACCTAAACACCCTGTCCTGCACAGCCTGCCCTTACTTTGTATTGGAAGTCATACATCAATGTTTTCAGGCTAGTAACTGAAGGAGTTTTTCTCTCTGGCACACACACTTCCGAATATTCACCCTAATTTCCTTTCTCCCTAATTTAGTCTTGGTCAATTCCCATCCACCGACAGCTACCAATCGGAGAGCGTGAAGCCTAACATGTATTTCCTCAGAGACATGTGAAGCCAGACAACTGCTCATGCTGTGTTACAGGACAGCGTAACACACTTAGAGGAATGCTCTATCCGCCCTCTTCTACATACATGAGCTCACAGATGCCCATGATTGGCTAGTGTCGCTGTGATTGACAGGGTAGAGAGAGTATGCTAATCCCTCCCACCCAGACAGCATGGCCAATTTTGATCTCTTGGCACCTGGCTACAGATAGCTATGGCATCATTGGGACTCAAACTTGAATCACCCTTTCTGTTGCGACCTCGACTGCTCGTTCTCTGCGGCGTCAGATCAGATTCCATGTGGCAGCTTTGACAAAGCAACATGATGTAACAATTCTATAGGCTAATTGTGGGATATGAAATCCAAAAACAATAAAACTGAGATGTTTCAGCAACCTGAATGAAACTGAGTGTGTAAAGAATAGGAGTTGTCGATCGTGTACAGTCACCCACTCTGTTTTGTTCTGTTCTGTCTAGATCATATTGCTCTTGAGGAAATAAAGCTGAAGGTCATTACTCGCAACCTCCAAATAAGAAAAACAAAAGTAAACACCCCCTCAACAAGGAATTCCTACTTGGAAACTCCTCAACTCCAAACTCCATAATGATCAAATCATCATGGCTGCTCACAGCATGAACAATAAACAAAGTCGTACCATCAATTGAGTTATACTGTATATACAAGTATCTGCTTTGGATCAATCGACATATAGACATATTCACTTGTTAAGTCTATAACACTGACTATACAGGAGGAAGATATACATTACTCGTCATAGTTAGCTGATTTTATTGCTAACAAAGCACAAACATGGAGGCACGCATGGTTTTTCCAGTTTGTAGCTCGAAGGTCAAAAATGACGTAATTCTGAGCTCCGACTTTCCACTTCTGAGGCGAACTGAATGCAGCGTAATAGTCAGTACACACGCTTTATTTCACCCCCATCTTCTCTGTCCCTGTTTTTCCTCAGTGTCTCTTTAAATCGTGACTTTTAAAACAAGATACAGGCACCACACGGCCAGATATAGAAAATAAAGGAGTGGTGTTGGAATCGTCAGCTATTAAATTCATGATGCCTGTGCTACTTTGATCTGTCATGTTTAGTTTGTTGCACAGTTTATTGCCTGTCTGGCAGTCTGGTCACAACACAGACGTTAGAACCTTAAATGGAAAGACTCAGAAACGGACTGGCAGCAACAACAGGATAACAGGGGTCATGGTTTTTCTACTTTAATGTCTGCTTCTAATCACCGGTTGTCAGTGTGTGACACATAAGTGTTGAATAGATGTTGAGTAAACAACAGATCTGAATCTGAATAAACTTACATATACTTTATTCAGTAATGACCTAATAGGATTTTAATGAAATGACATGTGCATGGCTCATTTTCTTTAAAGAAATATTTTTAAAAATAAAAGAACTTATATGTTCAGGTAATTTTGACCACATATTAATAGGGTTAAAACATTTTTGGTGTAAACATAAGGAGGAAATACATGAAATTAAAAAAAAAGAACCACTGAGTTTTTGACATTTGACATATCCTATATGACAAACAGTGTCTCCAGAAAGTATTGGCCCCCATGATCCCAGCACTGCCAAGCAGCCACTGCTCAGGCTCTTGAGCAAGGCCCTTAATCCTCAACTGCTCAGTTGTGTAAATGTAAATGCCATAAATGTAAGCTAGATCTTGCCTCATGGGAAACATGGATTGAGCCAAATGTAAGCAAATTATTGAGAACAACCTGTTCCAGTCAGCTAGAAATTTTCATTTAGGGTGAAAATATATGTTCCGACAGGAAAAAGGGCCAAAACCACAGGGCAAAAAATGAGGTTTGTGTTTCAGAATGGCTGAGTCAAAATATAAGAGCCAAATATAAGCAAATTATTGAGAACAACCTGTTCCAGTCAGCTAGAAATTTTCATTTAGGGTGAAAAAGGGCCAAAACCACAGGGCAAAAAAAGAGGTTTGTGTTTCGGAATGGCTGAGTTAAAGTGCAGATTTTGACTTTGAAAATTTGTGGCATAACATAACATCGCATCTAATTTGCCAGAGTTGCATTAAGGATGGAAGAAAATGCCAAAAACAAAAGGACACAATACTTTCTGAAGGCACTGTATATTTACTGAACTACAGTTAGGGGAGTAAAATGGTTACTGGATGTTCGGGGGTAGCACGGAGGCCAACATCACAGTGTGTGCAGCAGTATCATCAAACACACTGAATATCCAAAGAAATGACTTACTTTTCCTTCTACCTCATTCACAATTCCTTAACCCTATACTTTCCACCTTCAGAAATTTTTGTCGTTGGGATTTAAAGAATTACAGAATTGGAATTTATCTTTATTAATCTTAAACCACAATTTGCACGACTCACTTCGAGCAGTTTTTAAGGTTGTGGTTAAGATTCAAATGTGTACCTTCTCTGCTATTTCACTGCAAATGCTATTGTTATATAGTTAAGATGAATGCAGCAGCCTGGGATCATGGAACATCCACTGCTAAGTGAACAGAGTTAAAGCCTACATGTGGTATTGAGCCACTTGTGTCCCCTCTGCCACTCCATTTTGATTTGAGACTGATCCGTCTGTGAGATTGCTGTACGCTGTCTGACACTTTGCTGCAAAAAAAGTCCACTTTTTCTCTGTGTGAAGATCTGGGGTAAAATGTGTATGTGTGTGTGTGTGTGTGTGTGTGTGTGTGTGTGTGTGTGTGTGTGTGTCTGTGTGTGTTAAACACAGGACAGCAGATTT
Source organism: Pangasius macronema (assembly GCA_037577455.1). Classification (NCBI taxonomy): domain Eukaryota; kingdom Metazoa; phylum Chordata; class Actinopteri; order Siluriformes; family Pangasiidae; genus Pangasius; species Pangasius macronema. The sequence continues at coordinate 21,931,901 of CM074953.1, read as the reverse complement.
ACTTACAAAGAAATAGATTTTGTCTTTTATACTTTCCCTGGCTGTTTCTCTTTCTCTCACAGATACACACCCATCATACGTTCATTCATTATGCAATATCGTTCCACATAATGTCAGTAATTAACAGTCAAGGAGGTTGTAGTGTCATTTGCTGCAGTATTTCTAAGTAACATTCAGGAGAGATATTTTGTGTGTGTGTGTGTGTGTGTGTGTGTGTGTGTGTCAGAGAGATGTAGGGGTTTAAGAATACCCTCAAACTAAAACCCCGTTAAAGTTTAATTAGTACAGCAAGAAAAAAAAATCACAAGGGATTTTTTTTTATTTTAATTAAATAATAGCTATTATACAAGCTGATAGTGCCTTTTTGTGTTCAGTAAATAATGCTACTTTAATGGTAAGAAATGAATACGTAGATATCGCTGCAACAGGGGATGAATCATTTGAAATCTGGCAGAACAAATGGTACTTCAAATTCCAAACGTTATCGCCTGTCGCTTTTCTGACTAGCACAGCTACAAAAAAAAATTCTTGGCCAGTAGTTCATGAGAGCAAAATGATCTGTGATCTGTAGGAGGGATCGATGGTGTTACTCTATCTTCCCTGTGAATCAGAGCAACGAGCAACTGTAACCAATCACACGTGTCTCATGTAAACAGAATATATACAGAAGCAGGCAGTTTGCGCTTTCCTTTGAGCATGTTCAGCTGCTCTGTGACAGCCTGTGCATCATTTTCTAAAGAGTGTCTGGCTTTATGTCTCTCCGAAGAAGCACATACTATACTTCACCCTCTCCACTTGCTAGCTGTTGTGTGATAGTGGGTGGAAATTGGACCAAATTAAGGGAAAATGGAGAAGGGTTTGAGTGCATAACTCATCATTGAGACCTCCCTCACCTATCAAGGTCCCAGAGAAGAGATTGTTGTTACTATTATTGCCATCTACTGTGCTGGGGTGGACATACAACTAGAATTGGAAATTAAGCATCGTTTGTGCAGGAACGTTATATCATTTATCCTGAATGTGGTTTTTTAGTTACTTTTGGAGTCTGATAACAAGTGACTCACACAATGAAAGGTTCTCACACCTCAAAAATAAATAGTTTGTTATACAAGTAAACCTATGTATTATGTTATACTATATACAATGTTCAAGTTGCTCTTGCTAAATAGTTTTATAACAATTTAAACAAGCTATTCTATATGTATTTGAAAGCTAGTGAATTTAATGCATTTTCTACTAGGTGGAATAGAAGTAGTAGAGTTTTACTAGACGGAGTACAGAATATATTCTTATGTTTATGTAGAAATGTGAGTTTTACAAAACAAAAAAAAATGTGTTAAAAGGAATGAGGGAGTGATCTAACAACCAGATAGTTGGCTGGTTTCTCAGTCTAACAAAGCTAGCTAATCAAATGTACTGCCTAATCAAAGCCCAGGCAAACCTTGTTAAAGCTGGATAGCTATAGCTATGAGCACATTGGAATTCCACAAATAAAGACATTTCACAAATAATATGTAAATGTGTTGTACTTCTAAATGCACTACCAAATCGTACCATACATATAATTAAGCGTTTATTTTATTTCCAATCCATTTCACATGCTGTAGCTATGCGCGATGGCTAGTTAAGCTTTTTCGATGTACGCTGTCCGCCATGTTGAATTACATGTGACTTGGTCAAACAAAATGATGCCATGTCCTGGACTTGGGGAAGGAGGTAGGACTCTCAGGAAAGGTGGACTGAGCGTGGAGATCTGCAGCCAGATGCTACTGAGAAAATGGGGTTAAAAAAAAAAAGTTTCTTACAACCTGGTTTCTTACAACCAGGTTTTGTGGATGTTCATTATGTACGCTTACTTCAAGCTATTCTACTCAAAGGCTAAATACAACTGACTAAATGATTTTTTCTGTCACAAATAAGAACAAGCGAGTTGTGGTTACTAAATGTGTTTCATCCTTCTGCATTTTTACAGGCTGCGTCTCACTTGTGTGCGTGATTGATGCAAAAACTCCGTACATATTCATTCAAAACACACACACACTTAATTTCTATACACTTTATTGAAAAATCATAATATAAAAATATATCATTGTGTGGTCTATAGCTGCAATGCAGTGTTTTCTCAAGTTAACAATACTTGCACTGTATTCTCCTTCATTCGCTCTATATTCATCCCTATTTATGTATAAATAGTACCTGTTTTCTTGTTATGCATTTAGCTCTCTGTTTTATTATGATATTGGTATCTTTGACCCCTAGCTCGTGGGACTTTTGCTTCTACTTTTGAGGCGCTATCATAAAACTTTGAACCGACAGAGAAGACAAAAAACCTGAGACGTCTTATGTCTACCAGTAAAATATTGATGTGAAATCGATGTAACTTTAATCAAATCATACAGTATATTGTTCTTCTTCTGAGCCGCAGTGGTTAGAGCGCCGACGCCTAAACACTAGTCCTCCAGGGACCCTCTAATCACACAATATGTCATTAGGAAAATGTCACAGTCCTGCACATACTTGTTTTTTTAAAGAAGTGAATGGAGCTAAATTAACTGAATACTGCAGCAGCACATCTAACTACACCTCTTAGTAATGTTATCATTCTAATGCATTCACTCTAACTCTGCCTCTTTGTTTGCACTTGTCTCTGAATAATTATAAAAAAAAAATACTATTTTCGAAATAATATGTTGCTTTTTGTGTTTGCATCATGTTTTGATTTCCATGATGTTGCATATGTTAATTTGAAATTCCTAACATCCAACAAGACGACTTTCTGGCTGGTCATTTTTCATATTTTAGTTCTGATAATGAGCACATCAGATTTTTTTTCACTTTGTTAGTATTAGGAGAGTGCTGTGTATTTCTTTCAACTTCATTTTTTGATATTAATTTGGAAAAAGGGGTTAGAAGTTAGCTTTGTTTATTATTAATCACCTCCCAAATGCATAAATAAGTATCAGTCAGCAGGATATTCCAGCACTTTTTCAGCAGGTTAGCCATGAAAGTTAACTCTGGAAACGGGTCCAGTGAAGGTCAATAAAATGAGCTAGGATGCTACTTTGACCCACTTTCCTTCTTCACTAGTTCTTGGCCAAGTTTTTGTGTCTTGGCATTAGCTTGCTGAAAAATGAAGCCCAAATAGCCTTGTGAAAAGACATGCTTTTACATATTCTACATTCAACAGGGATTCGAGCTTTCTTTACAGGTTTAATTGGATAAATAAAAATTCTTAGCCTTCAAAAAGAGTCCTACTTGGAGTCCTATAGGTAAACACTCTGTTGTGTGGTTTTAATGCTGCAATTCAATTCAATTCAATTCAATTCAATTTTATTTGTATAGCGCTTTCAACAATGGACATTGTCACAAAGAAGCTTGTTATCCTTTGTACTCTGGAAGTTCCAAGTCGATTTTCCACTCTGAACATGTTACAGTGCTTGGGCTTTAGGAAAAGCATGGATGCCGAGAGCAAGGTCATATTTGTCTGAAATTTTATAAACATTATATATAAAAAAAAGATGTATATGAATTTTCTTAGCAAAATTGGCAATGAGAAATTGTATATAACCATCTTGTTCATCTTTGCTCATCTTTGGTTTTTATCCTGTTTGTAAAACTGGGCTGAAATCCAAATCTAAACTCACAAAGCTGTTAAAACACCTTTCACAACACAAAAATTACATATCAAATAAAATCAAGGTAAAATTATGCGAAATTGTGTGTTTATGTTAGAGAACTCTGGCTTGTTCGCCGTTGCCTGAGTTGCCGACTAGGAATTCCAAGTTGAATTGACAACTGAAAATCACCTGTGTATGATGTCTTGAAGAAGAAGATTAGTTGGTTAAATAATCTCACTGCCAGGGGTGTATTCTGACTGAACTATTACTCTGTAAATCTACATTACACCTACAGTAGATATAAAATTGTAAAATGGCATGGTTTTACGATAACCTGGTTGCATAAGTGGGCATGCCCTTTTATAATGGGATGTGTGAATTGACCAATCACATTCAAACTCACGTTCAAAAGTAATTATCATATGCCTGTCATCAATGCAATGATTCGGATTAACCCCAAATAAAGAGCAGCTCTTTCTGTAGGAGTTTCTACGTCTTCTTGGTTTCATTTGACCGTAAACAGCTGACAAAGCATGTAGAGGATTTCACTGTCAAAAGATATCAATCAGGAGAGGGGTATAAAAAAATTTGTAAAACATTAGATGTACCATGAAACACCGGCCATCAACAAGTGGAGAAAATGGAGCACCATAGTGATATTACCAAGAACAGGACGTCCCTCCAAAATAGATGAAAGGAAAATTAAAACTTTTCAGGGAGGCTGCCAAGAGACCGACAGCAACATTAAAGCAGCTGCAGGAATAAGTACTGCTCACTCCCTGCATGTGACAGCAATCTCTTGTATTCTTTATATGTCCAGGTTCTGGGGTAGGGTGGCTAGATGGAAGCCTTTTCTCGCAAAAAATCATCCTAGCCTGTCTACGTTTTGCCAGAGCCATGTGGCAAAATGTGTTATGATCTGATGAGACCAAAGTAGAACTTTTTGGGCATCATTCAAAAAGATATGTCTGGCACAAATACAAGACAGCTTATCACCCAAAGAACACCATACTCATGATGAAGCGTGGTGATGACAGCATCATGCTGTGGGGCTGCTTCTCTTCAGCTGTGACTGGGTCTCTAAGCCAAGATAGAGGGAATCCTGGATAAGTCTAGATACCAGCTCCGAATCTATTTCGACACAGAAACTGCAGGCCTCTGTTAGACAGCTGAAGATGAAGAAAAAATTTCACTTTCCAACACAGTAACAACCCAAAGCACAAATCCAAGTCAATAATGGCTTCAGAAGAAGAAGATCAATGTTTTGGAAAGCCCAGAAATCTATTAAAAAAACCTGTGGAATGACTTGAAGAGAGCTGTGTACAGGAGATCCTCTCACAATTTAGTAGATCTGGAGCATTTCTGCAAGGACGAGTGGAGTAAAATCGCCAAATCACGACGTGCTAAGTTGGCAGACCCTTACCCAAAAAGACCGAGTGTTGCANGGCGTACACACTTATGCAACTAGATTATTGTAAGTACATTTTATTCTCCTAAAAACTTCCCATTTGCTGTTTTCAGATGAATTTTGTTGGTCGCTATATATTAAATGGGGGAAAAGATCGGACATGATTTATTTTGGTTTGTATTTTTTTTACATCACACACAAAAAAAATTAACAGAGATCTGTAAGCTTTAAATATCCACTGTATAACTCTGTAAAACTCTGGATATGGTATTGTATCAATTATTGTGTGTGTGTGTGTGTGTGTGTGTGTGTGTGTGTGTGTGTGTGTGTGTGTGTGTGTGAGAGCATCAGAAGAACTGAAAGACACAGCTGTAAAATCCATACAGCGGGGTCCTTTGTGGCATGTGTTCATTTTTGTGAGTGTTTACATAATAATGATTCTGCATGTGTGGACTGGCAGTAAGCATTATTACTGGATGAACAATAGGACAAAGACAAAGACACACCTGAGGCTGTCTGAGTACAATCTCACACACACACACACACACACACACACACACACACACACACACACACACACACACCAACACTCATCGGCACCTATGAGTAAGGAGATTGTGTGCGTACACTCACATTTGTGTTTATGTGCCAGTAAGATAATGGCAGCAGCTAGAAGGCTGAAAAGGGTTTCTCAGTTGATCATTAAATACACTGATAAAACACACACCCGCTAAACCTAAGCCAATTACTTTTCCTGAGAACGATGCCCATAACTTTTTCTTATCAGCACTAGACTGGATTCATGTTCTGGATTAATGACATTTGAATTGCTGAGATTTGATTTTTGAGTGATTATTGTCCAGTTTTAATACAGATTAATTCCCTAACAAGTTGAGCTTTCACATCTCGCTTTTATGACATTCCTTCATATTTTCTGTGGAGTTTTAACTGCAGAAACAGAAGCAAGTGAGACAAGGAAGAACTGTAGCAGATTCTCCAAGATGTTCAGTAAAACTTACTAATATAAAGTGTAACCGAGACTACTGATGATTTTTTTTTAAAGCAAAGTTTTGTCACTCCAAATATTGACTTTATTTAGTTCATTAATGCTTACTCCTCTTTAAAGCAGGGCTTTTTAATGTGGATTCATTATTTTTAAAGGCATTTTTGCTTTATAACATTTATTTACACATGCCTAAGACATTACTATGTGTATACTCTTTAGGTATTCTCACTTTTTTTTTGTTTTTTTGGTGAAATGTACAGCAGCATCTCAAATGGGAATTGATTTCCTTGTACACGGCTCAGCAGACAAATTGATACTGGAGCAGCTTTGATTTAAACCTCAAATCCTTCGCCCACTTTGCTCCTATACTCTTTTCATTCATTAAAGAAGCTTTTTCTTAGACTTTCCATACGCATAACCGAGAGCACATGGATAGCACATTTTTCAGTCAGATGCATGACAATTTATCTGTTGTGATGGTACTTGATGAATGCCTAATTGCATCCCCATTGACTAAAAGCACGCGGTCCCGGTTCAGTAATCAAAATCTGACCGCAGTAATGTGCCTAAATGATCTGTAGAAGACGATAAGTGTGTTGGCTGATATTGATTATTGGTTGGTTTTCACCCGACACGAAGACTACACACCAACATGACACGAACACGCCCATGCGTTAAGAGAAAGAAGTAAGTGATTGCTCCTTCAGAAAAGTCATTTTCGGGTGTAGTGGTAAAATGGTTGAAAGCTGATATTATACACCCAGATGCATGGACAGCCGTAAACTCAGAGGGATTTTAGTTTAAAGGAGGACAGGTCGGGCACACACACACACACACGCACACGCAGCTTCACCCTAGTCAATATAACTCTGATTATAAGCGTCTCATTCTTGCTCGAATACGCGCACAGCATATCTAATTTCATGAAGAGTCATTAGTAGCCGTAATGGGGCAGATTTTCAATCATTATGCGTCACCCCAAGGACTACTGAAGGGTCAGGGTCACGACGCTCATCGCCCGAGCTCACGCGTCCAAATTGCGCCAGAATCGATCTCAGGTCCGTTTCCTCCAAGTATCCAACCTTCATGAATACTGTACACACACACACACACACACACGCACACACGCGCGCGCGACACACGAGTGTCCAAGCGCATGTCGGAATAGCTGCACGACGCAGCCTGGAGATTTTCTACATGAATTTTTAAATAGAAAATGGAATTTATCTCCTGCTCACCAGGATTCATCATGCATTCCGCGTGAATGAAATGTTTTAAAAATGCATTAAAAAAAAAAAAACCTGTCTGCGTAAAAAGTGTGATTCTGTCTGGCATAACGCGCTGGGTCATGATCAATCTTTACAGCATCTAACAAACATTTCCAAGCCAAGAAAGTAGGAGAGGACGCTGTGTGTGTGTGTGTGTGTGTGTGTGTGTGTGTGTGTGTGTGTGTGTGTGTGTGTGTGTGTGGAGAGAGAGAGAGAATGAATGTATTAATTCAAATAGAATTCAAACAGAAATCCATGAAGAGAAAATTCAAACAAGGAGTGTTTTCTAAACCAAAATATCTGTTTGTTTGTTTGTTTGTTTGCTTATAGATATGTAATTTGGAATAGGGAGCATTGTAGTCCTTTTGGTTAGATTATCTGGTAACAGAAAGCTGCAAGCATTTCTTTTTTTTCTGAGAAAATCCTATTAGTTTTAGTGAATAACACAAAAACAGCAGAGTGCATTAACGAGAACGCAAAAATAATCATACTGGGTTTACACGAAGCAATTCTAAAATCTTTTGCATCCAAAGAACCCATAAATGCTGTAGGAAAACTCTGAGCTTGCGTATATATTTTCTTGTTTTTTTTTTCTTTTAAACATTTTTTAAAGACTGGAGCACAGTCAGGTGGAGTGGCACATGTGGACATGCGAGTGTCCGGCGCCGGGTGTGTGTGTGTGTGTGTGTGTGTGTGTGTGTGTGTGTGTGTGTGTGTGTGTGTGAGGTACCTGAGCGGAGGCTCTTGATGGAGGAAACCTGCCCTGTCTCACCAGGGTGCCATGACATCTCTATAGCCTACTAGGTCTAGATTTGCTCATAGCCTCATGTTTATATCTGGACATGTACATTAGATATGAAATGAAACAAACGCGCCTTTACCTGTAAACTGAGTAGAGATTTCACACTGCCATCACTTCATCCAGCTAGTTCTTGGAAAAGATAAGCTGTGTAGACTTTATCTTGGAGAACATGGCAACGCGTGTTCATGTCAGCACAGTGTTCTAGTGGCTTTTACTGCTTTTACTGCTCATCACTGACTGTTAAGCTTATTGCGCATTTCTCTCTGACTGTCTTCTGGTAAAACGGCTCACGCTCTATGCACATACCCCCTCACACACACACACACACACACACACACACACACACACACACACACACACACACACACACACATTGCAAGGTATATATGTATATAGGGGGATGAACCTACATGCTCTCAGGCGGTCTCACTCCTCGCTTGGTGTGTGTCCGCGGTGCCGGTGCTCATTCGGTTCGCTCGGTCGCGCAGTTGCACGTCTGAGGACATGTTGCTCGCGTGGTTGGACTGTGGAAAGCCTGAGCGCTTCTATTCTGATTGCTCACGGGTGTATGGAGAGACAGGCGAAGTAAGTGAGAGCATGTGGGGAGGGGCGACACACACACACACGCACAGAGAGAGAGAGAGAGAGAGAGAGAGAGAGAGAGAGAGTACCTGCACGCGCAATCATAAGGTTTAATTCAAATCTATACATCAGCTACTTGCATGCATGCCTGAATCTGTGACCAGTGCTCTAATTCCAAATAGGCACATGGGTGGCACATGGTAGTAATATCACATAAACCCGGATTTACATGCTAGCATTGCTTCTTATTCATGTTTTCAAGTGATTCAGGTGAAGTTATTGTGACTGGACGTGTTACAGACTATCAGTAGTGAAGTGAAGAAGAGTAGTGAAGATTATACAAAAGTTTGTGGACACCTTGACCGTCACACCCAAATGTGGTTCTTCCCTAAACTGTTACCACAAAGTTGCACACACTTGTATAGGATGTATAGGATTATAGGATGTAAGCGTAGGATGTATAGGATTTCCCGTCACTGGAAGTAAGAGGCCCAAACCCGTTCCAGCATGAAAACGCCACTGTTAGTGATGGTCAGGTGAGCACAAACTTTTGGCCATGTAGTGTATTGCATGTATAACATTCATTTCACTACAGTTTGGTCCTTTAATCATAATCCTCTTGAATAAATGTGTGTATGGCTCCTGATGTTTCTGCTACACTTATCCTCATACTCAGTAGTTTACAATCAATCATTGTGTAATCGACTGCGTCATTGCACTAGCTGGAAAACTACGCAACTGCAAGACTGTTTGGGAATCAGTAGAGTCATTCAATGCTAGACTAATGGATAAAGGCAACGTTATAACCCGAGAGACAAAAGCAGCTGTTTTTTTGTGGCCTCTTTCATTGTCTCTTCTTCCATTTAATTATAAGTTTCGCTAGCAGACTACATGATCAAAAAGTTTGAAACAGCCCATAGTAAATGAGATAGGATTTGTGGGAGACTGATATAATAAACGTGCATGACACCCTTCCTCTATTGGAAATGCTTCGATCACAGGCGGTCAAAGGCTTCGTGTTTTGCGATTGGATCACTCGAGACCAGGTGTGAATCGCGCCTTAAAGCCATTGAGCTGAGAAGAGTTTCCAGTCTCAGCACCACAGACAGCGAACACCCAGCCAAGACACACAGGCTGAGAGAGAATCAATAGTAGAGCAGAGTTGAGAGCTGATCACACTCAGCTGTAAAAGAGCGGCTTTAAGTATTTTGGTTCAATGTGTTTTTGAAGGTGCTTCACATTCTGATATATCTGTCTCTGCTTGTAAACCATTTATTGCACTGGGGACAGGTGTGCCCTCTGGCTTCATCAAAACACAGAACACCACACCACCAGAAGCGCCTTGAGGGATGTGAACTAAAAGACAGAGGAAGGTATGTTTTCTGTCCACGACAAACACCCGAGGGGAGTGCAACTGGAGCAATCTACTGACATATGCTTAGGGAACTCTTACTAAGGGGCTTTAGCAGGTGCTGCATGTACCTCTGGCATATGTGCAGCTCACCTGTAGCCCACAGGAAAAATAAGCTATGCCAATGTGCTTTGTCATATTCCTTCGCAATTTCCATTAAGATAGTGTCAGTTACGCAGTTCAGAGTTGTCATACTCTTCTTGGATCATTTTGCCATCAAACAAGCCAAAAGGAGTATTGTTCTTCTCATCTAGATTTTCTGTGCACATAATTATGTAAGCTAACTAAGCAGTGGTTTACCAGGACATATGGTAGTTTGGATTAAGTAAACTGATTTTTCTGATTTTTTCTTTGTCCGGTTGTGAGGACTGGTATTTATTGACGATTGAATTGCAGCTGCATTGCTAATGTTCATCCCTCCTTTAGAGTGCACACTGAGACCCACCCCCAGAGGGAGACAACAATCACTAGTGGGGTGAGAACAGCAAGGCCACAGACTGAATTATTCGAATAAAATGAATATTAGAAGGACATTACATTATTTATTATGTACTAGGAATGCAAACAACTGTTTTATGGACATAGTTCGCATAAAAGTTCATATTATATTACATTATTGACTGACTATTGGATAATATCACGCTATTTTCAAAAACATCAGGTAATGGGATAGGAAATCTGGTACATACATTAAAAGTGGGTTCATGTTACACAACAACTTATTATTTGCTGATGCTGAGGGTAACCGTTGGAACATCTCAAAAAGTTTCTTATGTCTTATGTCAAAGGTCTGATATAAATGGCACAGAATATTAAACAGCATGTAAACCAAATGTTATTTCTCCAGATCGATCTCTCCATAGCTATGAGAAAATCTTTGGTGCAGATCGTCCCTCTCTCTCTCTCTCTCTCTCTCTCTCTCTCTCTCTCTCTCTCTCTCTCTCTCTCTCTCTCTCGTTGTTGCCAGAAGCAAATCATAGCAAGCTCAGGTGGGCAGCAATCAAGGGACTTACTGCACCTTCAGTAGAATAAATAGCATATGTCTGGTGTAGCACTTTTCTGAGAAATAGAAATTCATTAAAAATAATTTGGAATCCACTGGAGATTTCTGGTAACATTATCAGTCAACCGAAGTCCAATCAAGGATAGTTATTTGAGGGCAGCGTTTGTTTATAGCTTGTCTGTTATAGGTTATATTTGTCTTATTTACACAAATGTGATGTGCACTATCCTCTCTCGCTATGCCAAACCACAATCTATGTATTCAGTAGATAGCGGTTTTGGAGTGAAGGGTAGGTTAAGTTCCTTATTATTCTCAATCCACACATATATATATATATATATATATATATATATATATATATATGTGTGTGTGTGTGTGTGTGTGTGTGTGTGTGTGTGTGTGTGTGTGTGTGTATACGCATATAAAGAGTCATGTTTTAATGTTTTAATGTTGTGGCTGATCGGTGTGTATACTGTATATACAGTATATTTTGTACATACATATATAAATCTAACACAAAACAATATAAACCTAATATACTTGAGCCAATGAATCAGCTGATTAACAGCATGCCCTGAGTCCAACTGTGTGTTGCAGAGCAGGGAAAACACTAAAATGTGCATTTACTTAATTCAAATCTCTACATCGGTTTAAAGTGAATAAATCGAGTTACATTAATACAATTTGCTTTCCTAGATCCTACAGGATTTGATCAAGCATTTGATCAAGCCCTGAATAAAATCAAACCCTGTGCATTCACCCAAGCTCAGGATCAAACCCTGGTTACTGGAAGCAGCAACATTGCCCACTGCACTATCATGCCGCATATGATCAGGTTAATTTAATACCATGTTTATTTCTTGTGTAATTAGGTCACTTTAATACTATCACATTCACGCTACATAATTCAAACTAGTAACTATAAACCTGTTTAAATTAAACTTAATATAAGCAATGAAATCATGTTTTGCTGATAAACTATTTTTATGTAAACTACATGTAATAGGTTGTCTGAAAACTGACCGAACTCATATTCCCTTTTTTTTTTAAGTGTACAGAACATTGATGCCTCAACAATGTTGATGAGATCATCCAAGGTCGAAGGATTATGAAACTCTCTGTATTGAAAAATGGCTAAATATCAGATAGACGCTATGCATCTTTGAAAATCGCTGTTGGTGAAATACCATATAATTGGCATCCCAGAGGATGCCATGTGTATTTGCCCCCCCCCAATAACTGCCTTTTTCTCAGAACTCTTTGAGCTCACAGGATGCCGATTCTGAAACCAAAATTGGGTGCGCCTCCAAGGCTTGTGCTGGTGTAATTTCCTTGTTTCCATATAAAGGAGAGCAAGGTCAGCTATTCTACAAAGGCCCAAGGATGCACATTTTTACTGACATTTCTGCTGATCTTCAGAGGCATATGGTTGAATTAAAATCTCTCAAGTCCTGTCTCCATGAAACTGGCATTATGTTTTGAGTGTAATACCCTACAGTATGCAATCAAGCTGTTGCCTTGGCCAAACCTGGGGAATTTGGAGCGCCATCACACCACTGAAGTGTATCCAACAAAGAGTGAGCTATGGCTTCAGAAAGTGCAGGAGCTGAAGTTTTTCCATTTAAAACCCAGTAATCACTATTCAGTTGGCCTCCATAGTGGCTAATGAAGTGTAAAAATCGTGATTAAAAATGTGCTACTAGGTCCATCTACTGTAGCATGGAGAATTAAATTACCATCTGAAGAAAAGACTTAGTGCGAATACTCTTCACTTGCAACTCAGTGACTCAATGTGACAGACACTGCGCAGCTAATGGTTTTTGTTCATATGACATTTGAGGATTCTTCTACCGAGGAAGACTTTCTCATGCTCAACACATGGGTGAGGGCATATTCAATGAGTTCAAGTGCTTTGCTTATGAAAAAAGTTCCCCTTGACAAGCTGGTGGCTATAACAACAAGCTGCAGTAACACAATTAAGCATAATCAGGCTTCATTGCTCTTGTGCTGCAACAATCCAGATTGTTCCAAAATTTGTCAGTTACTATCGTGTCATTCATCATCAGGTATTAGCTGCTAAAGTATTGAAGTGATTTTGCTTACGATGACCTTATTCTGCAGGCTGACGTGTTGATTGAGTCAAGAAAATGTTGTGCAGCGTTTTATAAAGCTGCTAGATGTCATTTCTTGAAATGAATTATGTGAGACGTGACAAACTTACAGATGGTAGGTGGCTTTTAAATTTGGGATTTCTAGCATACTTGATTTTAAAGCTCAACAAACCCGAATTACAAGTTGCAAAGGAAGAAACAAAGAAATGCACCACATCATCAATGTGAACGCATTTAAATAAAACTGGATGAATGGATATCCGAACTTGGGGACAGGAAACTGACACACTTTTCATCCTGAGTATTTACTCTGCTCACCTCAAGAAAACTTACTCTGACTGACACTGAAGATGCTGTTACATTCATTGCAAACCCGTTCCATATCAATCCAGTTCTCTCCACCCTATGTGTCTGGTAAACGTACAACACCCCTGTTTTCTTGTGCACTTAATTGGGACAATGCACATTTTGTTCAGAAACTGTTTTTCTCCCAGACCTCAACTCCTACTTTCTCAGCCAACATACGCTCTTATGGCAGCATTATTAAATCCAATCACACTGCTCTCTCAGTGGCTACGTTTACATGCACATCAATATTCCGATATTAAACGGTATTTGGCAATATTATAATTAGTATTGAGTCATGTAAACACATGCAATCTAATTGCCCGATTCAGATTAAGACAATATCATGATTCATCAAATTCTGATTCCTGTTCAACTGGTTAAATTATAAGATTTCCACCCATTTCCAGCCAGAACAAATTTTCCCATTATTACCAATACAGTTAAAACAAATCAAAGCATCTTCCCAATGCTTTCCAGAATTTCAGACTTCTACTAGATCTTACTGTCCTTCCTTCCAATGGTAATGCCACCAGACGCGGACTTGTGATACCATTATGTATGACACTTGGAATAGCTGGCTCCAAATTTCAGTGCGTCTGTGTTTTAAGCCTGAGGAATTTTTCAGCCCTGATTCTACAAGCAAATTCTTTTGGGTAATTAGAAATCACTTCAATTAATTAAGAGCTCTATAAAGCATTCATTGCACATGTTTAACTCACTCATAATTCATAGAGAGAATTTCTTCCCAGCCCTGACTCCAGTTCAGCGTATTCACCATTGTTCATTGTTAGTTCCACTTAATAAAACAGGATATTCATCCCAGCAATAGTTTTTGGTTTCGGTAGGCCTTCTAATCAGGCTGAAACAGTTCTTTGTCCATGCATCATTTCACAGCGTGTATATCTGTTTTTCTGTTATGGTGGTTGCAGTGCACTAGCTATTATCCCAGTCTAAGTTCTCTGATGTCTCTTTTAGTGTGAGTATCTCTTTCAGTAGACCTTAACACTAAGGCCAATTCTCAAAGCTCATGAATGAGTCATTTCTGCCTCCCTCTCTCCCTCTCTCTCTGTGTCTCTCTCTCTCTCTGTCTCTCTCCTGTTCTCCCTCTCTATCTCTCTAATCTATGTCTACTTGTCTTATGTTTATCTTTTATCTATCTCTCAATCTCAATCAAGTTCAGCCTTGGGTCTGTGCATCAATAAACTGTGGTAAGGATTACATACGCTTCTTATTTTTAAAGGGAAGCTGTCAATACTTATCCTCAGAATGAGATAACAGAGAGAATCGAATATATATGCCTTCTGTAGCAGCTGTCATTCACAAGTGCAGTGCTATTAAATCTTTCCATTCAGTTCAGCTGATTAAATTCACATTCCATCTTTCTATGCAATCTGATATGATGCATCCACAGTCAAAGTGAAAAGCCATGAAACATCCTTGCTGCTTTAAAGACTAGGTGAATTGAGAATGAATTTGTATGTTGATAATACAATGCCTTATGAATATAATGTTGATATATAATTTCTGGTATATCATATCACATGTCGAGACAAAAACCCCTAACCTGAATGTAGTCAACAACCAGGAAAACATATGGCTCAGCCATCGAAACAACTGACCATTGAATATAATCTCCTTCTCGAAGGGTATATGAACGTGGTTTCTAAATGGTTCTCTAGGAATTTCTTTTGCCCTAGAGTAGGTTCTTGGCATGTACTTGTCCTGGTCTATTTTAGTGTGTCTATGTGAATATACATGTGCAGAGAAAGACGATGTGTTCTACATTCATCCATCATCTTTGGTGTACTGACACATCACCAAGATACGAGTCATTAATGCCATTCTCATTTAATACTGACTCAGGAACCCATATTAGATGCTCCTTCAGCTCACCTGCACTCTGTTATTCAGATAGTGCATGTATGTCAGAGGGCCCTATTTTCAATTTTAAAATGAATATTCGTGTCATCTTAGATTGCTGCTCCACTTTGGTGCACCATGTTCCCTTCAAGCCTCTATCACCACCCAAATTGACCCACCATCCCTCAAGAAAGCCATGCATCAAGCAGAATGAAATTATAGAGAAAACACATTTCAGCATTTGTCTATTATACAGTTCGTGCCATCGAGGAGTTGCCAGTATGGCATCCAAAATGGAAAACATTAACTTATGCCAGGATTCAGTTCAAATCAGTTCAATTTTATTTGTATAGCGCTTTTAATAGTGGACATTGTCACAATGCAACTTTACATAAAAAAAAAACATTCAGGATATAAATTGTAAATGTATGAATTGATCCCTAACGAGTGAGCCAGAGGCGCCAGTGGCAAGGAAAAACTCCCTGAGATGATATGAGGAAGAAACCCAGAATGAATAGAATAGACAGCTGGCAGTGTACACAGTACGCAAAAATTGTATGTGGTTGTGTTTTTTTGCTTTATATTATTATAAACATTATAACAGCTTCAAACTAGCACCAATAGTGGTAGCTACTGCTGAATACTGGTCCATGAGCATTTCTTTACAATGGGGGTCTGAAGGGAGAGCAAGCCGTGGAGAGTGCACCAAAGTCGATTGAATAAACAACTGAATAAAAGTCTATTTGAATTGAATATTGAATAAATTGAATAAACAAAGTCTCTTACCTGGTTGAATGAAACATAATCAGCTCCATGGCAGTGCCTGAGGTGTCATTTTAGCAAATAGAGCTCCAAATTTAACAAAAAAAAAGCCAGTTGGTGGTACACCAGTCATTGCGATCTGGAGCTTTCGGGCTATTGGTCACATCACAAATACAAATGATTCCTGTTTTGGTAATGGCACAGGCTTTTCATAAAAGAATGTAATCATGTGACCAGCATGCTCTCTCTCTATATATTTGATCTCTATGGCATCAAGACACTCCTCTGTACTGACACCCACGTGGTGGATCGAACTACTTAACAGCTGAGTGTTGTCTATTTGCAAAACAGTTGAATAAGCACTAATAAAACCTTCTTGTTGCTGTACTAACTCGTTGTAGTAATTTCTCTCTCTCCAACTGGGTTTTAGTTTGATACTACTCTTAGTCACTGACCTAGTTTACTATGTTTTTAACGGAGACTACAAAGCAAAGCTGTGGATAAAGGGAGCTGCTAAATGCTGCATATGTGTGATAGTAGTGCATATGTGACATGCAAGAACAGAACTTCGTAGGAGGAAAATAATCAACACCTCAGATCAGTTGTATGCATGAATGCATATGTGTAAATGTTTCTCATCAGTGTTACGTACAAATCCCTCAGTGGACATTCTGTGTTAAGAGAGCAAGAGTGTGAGAGTGTGACAGTGAGAGAGACAGAGGAGGTGAGAACAAAGGAGAACAAGTAATTGGCCAAACAGAGACAAAAATAAGTGTCTCAAAATAAAAACTTGTCATTTAGAGTGCTCTTATGTAACTGATTTTGCACATCCATAAGTGTTATGATGGTTTCTACCACTATCTTACATTTGCAGAAATAAATAAATAAACAAATGAATTAATTAATTATCCACATTCAGATATCCTGTGGAATATAACAGCTAGCCATCAGTATTATCAGTATAGAGGAGAGGCACGTTGTTGGAAACCTGCCTGTGTGATGTGTTTACTTAACATGCATTGTGTTAAATACAGCTTTAGGCGTGTGTCTGTTCTGTAGCCTCTATGAATAATGCACATGCACGCTGTCACATGCATTGTCATAGCTGATTTATGCCCCTCTAAGGAAGTTTGCCAATTTACAGAGTACCTACCGCCTGATGTTAACAGAAATTCCAGCTCACAGGGGAGTCAGGTATGAGTTTAATTTTGGTTACTGTTAAAGCTGGCAGAACCTCAACCAACAAACCACTGACCAGATGGTCAATATCAATCTCCTTACCTAGAAGCATATGAACATGGCTTATGACCTCTTCAGGGGTCTGATCCAGGAATCCAATAAAAATCAGTATTGACTTGAATTAATGTAAACTGCTTTGATGTTGATATCAATTTTTCATTTTATGGTAGAATAGATTGCAGTGAGCAATTTTGAAAAGTCACTGGTGTTAATGTGTTCAGCTGTTGTTTTGGCAACATCAGTTGAACGTTGTGATCCGCTCAATCAACACACCTGTGCCTTCAGGTGTTTTGTGTGTGCAACGGTTGAGTGTGTGTGCAAAACGTATTGCAGTGCTCTTCCTGCTCGAAGCTTTTTTTTTTAGTCTTTATTGATGTTTCATTTTCAGCAAAATGGAAGCGATGAAAGTACATACAGCTCCAAACTCATTCTTCATTCATGCTTTGTGTTTGCGATTATGGCGTGTATCAATGAATGTTGGCTGTTACAGCATACACCTCTTGTTTTATCATGTATGAGCAACCTGACCTTCTCCCTGTCCCCTTCCACCTTTTCAGATATCACTATTTAGCCTGATTTGCCTGATGGTGCTTGTATGTGTACCCTGACTGTTTTATTGTATTATAGTAAATAAGACATTTAATTGAGTTCCTTTCACAGAGCACTGCTCCCACTCTCATGTGGTTCCACTGAAACATTGGATCAAACAAACTGCATTTCACACTGTCTGTGCTTTTATAATCCTCTCTTCCGCTTCACTGTCAGATATTTCTGGTATTATTCTGTTTTTTATTATTATTTTTTTTTACATTTCTGTATTTTTAGTGCGTTGCATGCTCTTTGGGTTTAGTCTGTTTGTGCATCCTCTTACCTTTTGCATATATTTTCTGTTTGGATATCAGGCTTGCCCTTTGGTTTTGTTTGCAACTGATGTTTTTAATAAACCCTTCATTTGCATCAAACTAGCCTGTAATTTCTGTGGACCCCTAAATAAAACTTTAATTGCACAATGTACAGTAAGAGAAAAAGTGAAAAAGTTACGTTAGCAGACTGGTATTTTTTAGCCTACATGATGTAACAATGGTTTGAAGGGCTGGAAAGGCATCCAAAATGCTCATACTCTGTCTTCCAAACTGTTATATCTTTGTTTAAAAAGAGTTATTGTAAAAAGCTCATCTTTTTAGGGCCTAATGTTGGCAGTATAAATTGTTTAAAAAATGAATCTGTTAATCTGTAACTAGATATTTAATTATCAGTGGGTTACTTCAAAAGCATGGTCACTTTCATCAGGCATTTCACACAATTATATACACACTCCTGAACAAA
Organism: Pangasius macronema; assembly: GCA_037577455.1. Classification (NCBI taxonomy): domain Eukaryota; kingdom Metazoa; phylum Chordata; class Actinopteri; order Siluriformes; family Pangasiidae; genus Pangasius; species Pangasius macronema. The sequence continues at coordinate 21,913,158 of CM074953.1, read as the reverse complement.
ATCTTAAGACCGGGGGAAACATTCCAAGTATTCGCATTTCACACTGGTGGATCATAACCA
>CM074953.1:21892991-21912998 GCA_037577455.1 Pangasius macronema | reverse complement strand
CTTCTTTTGGCATTTTGAAGAAGTTCTTACAACCTGGTTACAATCCACCAGTGCGAAGTGTGAATACTTGTAATATTGTCCCTGGTCTTAAGATTTTGTTCAGGAGTGTATATATATATATATATATATATATATATATATATATATATAATATACAATTAGCTACATTTGAGCTATTGTAACAAAACCTGATAAGAATGTCTTTCTATGTTCTGTTTACTGTGTAACTTGGCAAGAACTGGCCACTGGGTACCATATTTGTGAGAGATGCTTGGACCCCACAGATCGTCTCTTGAAGTTATATTTGAACGTTGTTATCTGTTGAGTTAGATCCAACCAATTGCCAATTTTTAAAAATGTTTACATTAAAAAAATTGAACTGAAATTGTAAGTGTTGCACTTATTCTCATTGTGATTATTGGCATACATAGTGTGGGTTAATACAGTGGTTCGATAGGCTGCCAGATAGATACTGTTAATGTTATTCTGACTAAAAACATTTATGGGCAGTGTATAGACTTTTACATTAATAGATTTCTTTTAATCTATTAATGTGACAAGCCCATTTCTATATGTTCACATAGCTTGCAAACTCTCTGTAAACATACTCCTTCCTGTATGTGTATTTAGCCCTTTTGTCCAGACCTACTGTGTGATCTGTGCAAAGACAGTGAGGTCAGAGTTACTGATGGCATCACTTCTTTACTCTTTTTTTGTTTTGCAAGTTGTGAGGCTGCTAATAAAATTAGTAAATGCACAGAAAGGGTTTAAGGACTTAATTTAAATCTGCATTTACTATATTAATTTTTTTTCACACAATCTTACACATACTGTGTGCTACATATTGAGAATAAAAACAATAGAAAGCCAGTGAGATTTCACTTTCAGTATCTTTGTAGACCTACACTGAATAACATAAGGGGACTAACAAGTCAGTATTTGGCAGTTATTTTTAGGAGTGGTTTCCACAATGTTGAATACTGATATATTAAAATTACAACATATAAAAAAAACATATTGGCCCTCTAGCACAGCAAATTTATTCAGTGTGGCCTGGCCTTCCTGCCTCCAACCTTATCAGTGGCCCTAATCCCAAAAAAAAAAGGTATGAAGATAGAGAGTATAGAGAGAAAGGTGCGTACATGCAGGAATAGCACAAGTTAATTTAAACTTAGATAGTTAAAACTTTATGCTACTGTACTTGGAAGAGTGGTATTTTGCTAGAAGACAGAGACAGGCTGAAATTTGACAGGAGAGATCGTTACACTGCTCCCACAGACATGCCAACTGGCTAATCACCCATCAGCCAGTGCTAGAACACATATAACATGTAATGTTTTCTATGGTTGTAATAACTGATCATCAATCAGATATTTTATTCTGAGAAATGTAGGACATTTGGTTTTCACATATCGTAAACATTTTGTATTAGCAGTATTGAGAGAATGTTAAAGGATGTTTGTCTGATTTCATTGTTTTTATACCACAGCTGTCTACTGTTCTTCATTCTGTTTGACCAGAAGGTGTTCAATTTAATTGTCTATAACTTTATATTCATGTGCTTTTTTCTTTATACATTATTGTTTAGTAACAACTAATTCACAGGGATTTGTATGTCACATGCTCCTGGTAATCTAAGGCTAATAAAAAAAAACGTTATTTGACAAAGAAAAACAGATAATTGTTAATATGGTGAAGGATTTAATATTTATGGAAGGAGCACTCTGTACCTTTAAGTTTTCCGCCATGGGAAAGACTTCAAGACTGAGAAGTTTGTATTTTGTGGTTTCTGGGCAACATGACAAGCTGTCTGTTATCTTATTAACTCCAGGAGGGAGAAAAAGAAAGGCTGGTGAGAGAATGGCTGTTTATTGCTGCTGTAACATAAGTGATAAGCCACTTGCTTTATGGCATTCATTAGCATTAAATGTAACTGTATAATCATTGGCAAATTGCTGTGTTACATGAGGAACAAAAAAACTGCATGTAGTTATTGGACAATAAGGTTGTTAAGAGCATGCCGCATCGTTGATTATATTCCTATAATAGTATGCCCCATCATGTTTTATTCCTCTCCACAATCTATCTGATTATACTTATTGGATTTGGGAGGCGTATAGGCCTAATACTTTGGACTGGTATCAGATTGAATTCATAAAAAAAATAATCAGATCAAATTCAACATATTTTCAGATTTGATCCTCTGAGGTGGTTTATGCCATGAGTGCATAAGCATTAAGCATTTTCAAAAGAAAGTCACAGAGGACACAAACACATTTAGAACATTTCATCTCCTGTTTAGTGCCCATTGTAAAGGTGACTACACTGACTTTTAACACGCAAAAAGACCTTAAAGTGGCTACATCCTTCAGCAGAATGAAGGTGAACTGCTCTTCATAGAAACACATGAATATATTCTCAAACACACATTTACTAAAAAGAACTACCAACAAAAATAAGTAGAATTAAAAACATGCATCTATACACACCACCTGCGTTTTAAACCTTTATTGGTTGAGGAAGAGAGGCAGATCAAGGACAAAGGTGATTATCTAAAAAAGGGGGTTGCTGGAGAGTGAACAGACTCCTTTTGTCTCAGACTTAAATAAGGAATAGCAATCGATAGTGCCAAACAGAGCAAGACAGGCGTAAGGAAATTGAAAATTATTCATGGTGCATAGTGGAGGTACGGGTATAGCAGGGAGGTGGTCTCAGCTAAGAAGAGCTCAGATTGCAGCAAGAGCCAATCACAGCATGGGCTGTATTGTGTGTGTGTGTGTGTGTGTGTGTGTGTGTGTGTGTGTGTGTGTGTGTGTGTGTGTGTGTGTGTGTGTGTGTGCTCTTCTGGCTGACAGAAACTCTGTTATGCTTCACTGCCATCTATTCTCCACTAAGCCTATCAACTCAAGTATCAAAAATAGAAAGCTAATGAATGTAAAGTTTTTTTTTAAACTGCCAACTTCCTTCCTGTTAAGTTATAAAACTAAAAGGAGGACGCGAGTGAACAAAATTAAACTTATACTATATCATATATGGTAAATTGCTAAAAATTGGAACATGCAGCTGCTATGATTAGAACTGTTCATGTATTAGTCATACAAGCAAAACTTAAATGTTAAATGTTACTCCTATTAACTATTAAGAACTACTAGTTAATTACTCAGTAAATATGTTAGTGGGAGTTCATGATTAACTTATTTAGATTTAAATTATTGAGTCTTACATTTCTGCTGCAGAACTACTAGCGATCTATGACTCTTTTATAATAACTACTGATTATTTACTGACCGCATTGGCATTAATTCCCAATAGCTAAGTCTTATCGTCCTCTGGACATCAACTACCTAATAGACTATATGGCCAAAAGTTTGTGGACACCTGGCCATTCACACCCATATGTGGATGATGAACATCCCATTCCAGATCTAGCCCCCCTTTTGCTATTATAATAACCTCCACTCTTCTAGGAAGGCTTTCCACTAGATTGGAACAGTTTGGGGACAGCCCAAACCTTATCACCTTGATATCACTTTGTATGAAGTGTTAATCCCTTTCCCAATGGAATTTGATAGATACAGTGTAGATGTTTTCTCTGTTGGTTTGACATGAAAGTCATAAGTATTTTATAATCATAATATCAATTTTAAAATAAAAAGTTAAATAAATTAAAAAAAAATATGTCCTATTTTTTTTTTAAATAATGCTTTACTATTTTGGATTTCCTTCAAATTTTCCTGAATTTAAATGAAAATGAATTTTCATAATTTTGACTGGTGTATTTAGCATGAACACTTTAGCCACAAGCTCTTGAGTATCACAATTGTAACAAAACTCTCTCTTCTTTACAAACAGGGCTTACCATATCTGACTGTTTTGAGAAAACTGGTCTATTTTGAGAAAATAATGCTCTAAACTATTTTTCAATCTTTAGCACAAATAAACACTATTCAGGCTTGCTAAACACAAAACTAGAAGTAGAACATTCTAGAATAAAAAAATCCAAGTGTTACAAGTCTTGAAAAAGCTTAGACTCAGGGCACTGTTTGACACTTTGGTCTTATGAAATTTCTAAGCACTCTTATCTATGCTGACAGAGAATGTAATTGTGTCTATCCATCAGCTTCCCACATCCATTTCATTCCTTTGAAATGTAAATCTTAGAGACAATTAAGGCATTGCAATTTTTATGTAATTAACTACAGAACTAACAAAAACTCAATGTGACAATGTGTCATTGTCTGTGATTGTATTATAAGCTTAAGTCCAAGAAACAGTTCTTACTATGAAGATGTTCAAAAATAATTAAACTGGGAAAAAATGGTTAATTAAATTGCTAAGTCAGATTTGAGTTCTCTAGAAAGACTTTTTCATGCAGTTACTATAAGAAAAAGCAATTGAATAAAAAACAAATATTAATGTCAGATTATTCATCTGGGATCCAAACTGCAAAAATTTATATCTTAGCAAGTGAAACTATCTTCAATATAGTCAAATTTATCTACTGTCAAATGTGTTTCCTAAGATTACACTTGTATAAGATTACACTATAAAATATTACACTATATATAAATATATAGTGTATATAAATATACACTATAAAACATTATTTCTAGACTCTTAACTAATTTCAAGTTTGAAATAGTCTTGTTCTAATCGCAGATAATTTTGCTAATGTTAAGCTTTTATTTCTAGAAAGGAGCAAAATTGCCTGCCAATCGAAAAAGGAAATCTAAAGCTTGAAAATGGTTTAATAATCTTCTATTCAGTTTATGGTAATCTTGTAATAGGCAATACTAGATAAATGTGAATATATTCAAGATTTTCAATTGCTAAGATATCTTTTTTGTAATGTACCTTTTTGTTCCAAGTTTATTTTCAGGAAATGTTCTATGCAGGTCAAGCAGATATGCAACTTCTAAAGAGTTATCCACTATTAAATATTTTATTACTGATATTCAACAGTCCATGAAAGTCAGAGCAGGGAACAGGTTACTTATGAGTTCACTGTATAAAGTGGTGTATAAAGAGTCACCACTCTTTCATTAATGGTGGCATCTAATTAACTCATTACATTTTATATCTGGGGGTTATTGTTACTCAGAAGATTTAGAGGGCAATTAAGACTAAATAAAGTGAATAAATAGAGTTAATTTTACACAATAGGTAACATGAACAAACCATGTACTTCAGTAGTTAATACACTGTAAATAACATTGATCAAACACTTGTATTAATTGATACAAGTAATAAACCAAGCAAATAACCAAGACCTGCATTAATCTATGTTTATCCCATTCATATGTAAAATTAAGCCCACATTCTGGACTTGGAGACAAGAGTTCTGTATCTTATCAACATTTAGAAACATCTGTCACTGCAACCTTTCCACCGAGTTCCCACCAGATTGGTGTGAGTTCAGAGTGGCAAGAAACCCTGGCACTTCTGATGTTCATCGATATTGGCATCCTGCATCTATCTTGTAAAGATTATGGAGTAGCAAACAGTTGGTTCATGTTGTACTTGAAAACTTCCTAGATTAGTGGTGAATTCCCACTCTGGAGTGACAGTCTCTTCCACACAGGCTACAAAGAAAGGGGAAAGCGGCTGGGGCAGAACCTGCTCTCTCCTTTTTTCTGTCCAACTTGGCAGCTTGCTTCACTATTTTGGTGTTTTCTGCCATTTGAATACTTTCCAGAGCTGCCAGCTTCCAGGCTGCCCAGAACCTGCAGTGAACTCCCAGCTTCCAGCAATCATCTCTGAATCTCTGAGATAAGGGTGTCCAACTGGTCTTGTGCCCTCTGCAATTTCACCAAAAGCAGGTCCTTGGGAATGCGACCAGGGTCCATGTGCCTGACATGTCCAAAACACCTAAGACATCTCTGAGAAGGGCAAACATGCTGTGGATGCCTCTGTGTTTTTGTTCTGACATGGAACGATATAAGCAGTGTAGGTGGAAGCTATTCAACCTCATTTCCTGGTCTGTGCAAGTCATCCATGCTTCACAGCTGTAGCGGAGAGGTCTGAGGACACGGTCCTTGTATACCTTCACCTTAGTGCTTTTGGTCAAGAGGCTGTTGCTCCACACCCCCTTTTTCAGACTGGCCATGACAGCTTGACAGCTGGTGCCTTTGAAATTGTGATGTTCACCTCGGCAGCTGGGGATAAGGTGCTGGAAACTTGAGATACTTAAACATGTCAACCACTTCAAGGACATAGCTGTCTACGCTGACAGATGAGAGCTGTCTGGCCTGCAGCTGACTCCACCCACTAGCAAGAGAGGTAATCTGCCACCAAAATATGTGCCCCCGACCTGTGGACCACCTTGCATTTGAATGTCTCACAGTACTGTGAATAAGCAGAATAATGAGGCAAAGGATGCAATCCAAGAATGTCTCCAAAACACTGATTGGAGTGTGTCTGAGCATGCCACAAGAAGTTTTGATGAATACACTGACATTGTGACAGCTTACATCAGCTTCTGTAAGGAAATCTGTGTTCCCACCGAGACTCACATTAATTACAATAATGACAAGCCCTGGTTCAATCCCAAACTGAGACAGCTACCAATCTCAAACTGTCTAAAGTCTAAAGAGAAGGCATATAGAAGTTGAGACCGGTCGCTTTACAACCAGGCAAGGAACAATCTAAAAAGAGAGATCAAAGCCACCAAAAAGAGCTACTCCAGCAAGCTGAGCAATGTGCTGTCCACCAACGATCCATCAGCTGTGTGGAAAAGCCTGCAGCCTCTACGTGCTGCACTAAGCACCTTAAACAATTCTCACCATGGTATGCATGTGCAAGTAGGTGGGTGGGGAAGGTAGCAGGAGGGGTGTGTGCGCAAACTGAGCCTACCCCGATAGCAAAGGGAAGTTGGAGAGCCCATTCATCATCTGGCCAATCCCACAAAGCTGCTGCATGCTCGAAAAGCTCAATGAAGGCCACTGGATCATTGGTAGAGGCCAATTTTGTGTGATGTTGTGAGTGGGGAGGCTTCCATGGTGGTGTCAGAGTCTTCTGTGATCCCAGGTTTCAGCACCACTGTAGAACCCATGGGTGCAGAGGAAGACTCGGGAGTCAGGAGGTATTTCAGCACAGTGTCGTGCTTGCATTTATTTTCATGCTTTTAGCACAAAAAAATCACCCAAAAGGGACAAACCAACAGAAAAGGGGTCATCACTAGCTCATGGCTTTCGACTCATTCAAGTTCAAGGTTTAAGTTCACTCTCCATGGTGTGTTACCTGCCAGTTCAACCCACCTCCTTTGCTTCCACAGCTGATGCTTGGCCATGCCCCCCGCTGCCACACTAGACTTTGCTGAGCTCTTCCATTGCTGGCAGTCTAGCTACTCCATGACTGGCAGATCTAGGATGACATCTAGGGCAGCACTTGTGCCTACATTCTGGGTTGCATAAAACTCCAGGTAGTGCTAAACCCAGTGTTTCAGGTTTTTACCTTTATCACAGATGATTTCTTTGGTTTTGGATTTCACTGGGGCTGTTTTGGTAACTGTGGTGCCAGTGGCATTCTTTATGCCCTCACACATTCCTCTAGCATTCTCAGTGTCTGCAGCTGCCTGGATGGTGCTGCATAGATTATCCTAACAGCTGTTCATACAATGGTGATCAGTCTTTTGGGCTTTCCTTCTTGTTGACCTGAGCATTGCATGTGCTTGGTTTGAGATTCTTCTTTTGGCCATCACTTCAACTGAATTGTAGAAGGAGTCACTGAGTTGTCACCTCCTCTATGATATATTGCTGTCATCAGGGGTGTGGGCTGCCATGGCTTCCTCAAAGTGGTCAGCAAGCTGCTGTGACCTCTCTTGCTTGGCCCTTCTTTCTGGAATAGTGAATCTTTTTGGGGATGCATCCTACCTTTCTGGCCACAAGAGAATGATCTGTATTGCAGTCAGCACTGTGGTAAGTGTGGGTATGGAGCACACTTCTGAGGTCTGTAAACACGGTGATGTAGCTCTAGCTGGTGCTAATGGTGGGAATGAGGGTGTCTTCTTTAAACCCTATCACAGTTCAAGCAGTCTTTGTCCGTTTTCCATTTTTCTTCATGACATAGGTGTTCCAAAGCTAGGAGTGAGCTTTTGACCAGTTGATAGCTGCAAATTGTCTGTACTTGCCATATGTGAGACAATGTCATAAGATCTCACCAGAATACCATCAGAGTGTATGCATTTGGTGCTTGGGCATTGAGTGTCTGAACATTGTGCTTCATTCTGTGAAGCAACCAGTGACATATTGTAAGTGTCAATAGTATGCCAACCTTCTCACAATCTCTCATATTAGGTAAGGAATGTGCCACAGAGCTCAGTCATAGTGTAGTAGTCTTACAATGAGATCCATTGTGGCCAGGGTCGAACAGAACAGTGTATTCAGTGCTAAGTGCTGCACTTCAGCTTCCAGTCCATATGTGCTAAGGCAGCATTGATTTTACTGCAAAATTAGTGCAGGGAACTTCCAAGCCAAGACCTGTTTCTTTGATATGGACAATGTGTTCGTCCTATCAATTTTTTCAGTGGAGGGAAGAATGGAAATCTGTTACATTTCCTTCTGAGTAGAATAAAACAAGATGAAAGAGCAGTGGAAGAGATTGAAAGAAGGAGCATGTAAAAAGCATGCAAAGTGACTTTGAAGCAAATTGGAGATGAACTGCAAATCATACAAAGTAGATGGATTTTCTTTTCTCTCTTATGTTCTTTAATGTACACACATTCTTATCTCTGGCTTATTATCATCAGCTTGGCATGCTTCTGTCTCAATCCTGGACTATACTCTGAGCTTTATTGTATTCTAATATTGCTCTAATGTTGCTCTCTTTTCCTGCTTGTGTAAAGGTTGGCTACTTTCCATCTGAAAGCAAACCAGAGATTTCAGAGTGCATGTTAAATAACATTGGCTCAGTTATTCACTGCTCTCTCTGCTGACTGGGTTATTAAAAGTTCTTGAGTGAAGAGCAAGAAGTCTTGGTGTTCAATACACAGAGCTCAACCACAAGATCTCTCTGTTCAATATCTATCAGCTCTTATACCTAGCTAACAGGCTACAGCAGCCCTGCCTTTATACTGGGCTTTTTTAAAAACACTGTCTCACTCACCTGGTCTAAGCGGTACTGTTTATATTCTACACACTCATCCATCCAAAGACTTGATTGCGTCTGAAGTAATGCTGAAATCAATATGTGCCTATTGGTGAAAAGCTTTTCTTGCCTTTGGCTGTCCTAAGCTTTGAACTGTAGTCTTAGCTATTGTGTGTGTGTGTGTGTGTGTGTGTGTGTGTGTGTGTGTGTGTGTGTGTGTGTGTGTGTGTGTGTGTGTGTGTGCGTGTGGTGGGTGGGAAGACATTTCTCTGTGCTAAAGTAGAACCCATGGGGTTTGAAGCACACTGGGACTCCAAAAATGGTGAAAATAAGTGTAGGTGAAAAAGTGTGAGTCAGTTATCCAAAAGCGGTCTCTTTTTCTCTTTACCACTCTCATGACACCCTTAAAGTATTATTTCTATCTGTGCATGACCAGGTGTAAATTCTATGAAATGCATGTGTGTGCATGTGAACCATGTGAAAATGTTGTTTGAAAAGCTATAATTAGACCTCAACCTAGCTGACCAACATATTCACCACACTCGGTTTGCATGTCATGCTATATTTAGAACTAATTTACCAGCAGTTTTCCCTGATGCTTCCCTTTTACTCTATCCACTCACACACACACACACACACACACACACACACACACACCTGGGCAAAAATGGGCCAAAAAAATGGCAAATATGAAGCTTTTAATGGTCTTAACAACAAATCACTGGTTGGAAAATGAGCAGGAATGAAACAGATGCACTCCTGAGAGCTCCTGTGCCTCTATTTGCATTCCGTCAGCATTTTGTAACAGTCACTGTGCTTTGCAAACTTTCCCAACTCAGGAAAGCCTTCAAGAAAGAGAAGTTTACTGTTAACAATTTCTCAGTAAAATGATAAACTGTATGTTTTGAGAGATTTTCCATTTGTTGTGATAAGTGATAACAGGAACTAAATTGTCTCTTGGATTCTCCACAACATCTGCTCCACATAAATCTTAAATATAAATCATTAAAATGTGTGATGTGCCATTCATTAATAAATTAAACATTGTAATTATTGGAAAATTGCTGTGGTATAAGCAGAATAACACACTCCAGACCGTGCGGTTAGACCAAAAATAATTGAGTTCAGTGTAGTAGCGGCACTGTGTAGTAGTGACCAACAATTATTTGGATACTGAACCATGCTATGATAGAGTATGGCTAACTGAGAATCTGGAGCCAGTCCTGGGCATCACTGGATGTAATGTGGGAGAATTCACCCTGGAAGGGATGCCAATCCATCGCAGGCCACCCCTTTTATGTTGTCAACCAATGTCAGTGAGGCAATTGTACTATTAGAGTAATGTTAAAGAATGATTTATAGACATTTGGCACCATAATATGTGGGTGTAGAAAGCTAGCTAAATAAAACAAGTTTGATATTTCATATTATATACAGAATATATTGTTATTAGTAGGTGAAAATTTTGGGGGCCCTACTTCTTTTATAACAATGTGGGAATAACAACTTTCAATTCATACATTTTGTATAGATTTCCCAAAATATAAACAAGTTTTTATAAACAAGATTACTTTATTTTGTTCCACGTAAGCAGAACCTGTTAATGAAAGAGGGAAGAGGAGAATGACCAGACTGCTTCAAGCTGACAGGAAGTCTATGGTAACCCAAATAACAACAGATAACCAAATAACCAAAGTGGACAGAAAAGCATCTCAGGTTGCACAAAACACTGAAGCTTGAGGCAGATGTGCTACATCAGGTACCACTCCTGTCAACTAAGAACAGGAAACTGAGGCTGCAATGGGCACAGGTTCACTGAAACTGGACAGTGGAAGATTGGAAAAATATAGCCTGAACTGATGAATCTTGATTTCTGCTGAAACATGCAGATGGTAGAGTCAGAATTTGCATGAATCCATGGATCTAACCTGCCTTGCATCAACAGTTCATCTTGGTGGTGATGGAATAGCGTGGGGAATGTTTTCTTGACACACACTGTGCCCCTTAACATCAGCTGAGCATGGTTTCGAGTATTGTTGCTGACCACTTGTGCTTTGTGACATGGCGCCTTATCATGCAGGAACTAGCCATGGTTACAATTTACTCATCTTATAATGACTACTTAAATGGTTCCCTTTTGAGTTTGGTTCCTCTCAAGGTTTCTTCCTCATATCCTCTCAGAGTTTTTCCTCATCACCGACACCTCTGGCTTGCTCATTAGAGATAAATTCATACACTTAAAATTTATATCTTGAATGCATTTATTTCTGTAAAGCTGCTTTGTGAGTATTTTGTTAAAAGAGCTATACAAATAAAATTGAATTGAATTGAGTACTTCCAGCATGATTATGCACCATATCACAAAGTACAAATCTGGTTTCATGAACAGGATAATGAGATCAGGGTTCTTCAATGGCCTCCCCAGTCACCAGATCTGAATCCCATCCAGAAACTATGGGATGGGAAGAATAGGATCAGGGCATGAATGTTCAGTTAACAAATCTGCAGCAATTATATGTTGAAATCATGTCGGCATGGAGCAGAACCTCAAAGAAGTGTTTCCAACACCTTCTGAAATCCATGCCACAAAGAATGGAGGTTCTTAGAGCAAAGGGATGTCCTACTCAATATTAGTATGGTGTTGTGTGTAGCCTGTATGTGCCTAAAGTATGCCTAGAGACACATACAGGCTTACAGTAACTTACAGTCTTACAGGAACTGCTTCACCAAATTAGTGCTTTTAATAAAGAATTTAGACAAATAATTTAGAGTCCCATTAGAGGGCAATAACGACTGTCAATATCAATATATCAAAATATAAAGGTTATTACAATTTCGAAATGAAATTATTTCTTTACACAACAGTGTGAAATTTTATTGTCTTCATTGTCATTATTATCATCCCCAATACAACTATTATATTACTTACATTTCCATCAAATAATTATAGTACCAGAGCTCATCTTTGAATGTAATTTAACTCCTGCCAGTGGTGTAGTATTGCTTGCAGATTCGGATTTTATTAGCCAACAGAAAGCTAATATTATCAAAATGTTCTTCAAGCAGCCCAAGTAACAAGTTCCCCTCTTTCCAACAAACTTCCTTACTGGGATTTTGAGATTACATCATTATAGAAAAACGATCCATTAGATCTAACAGTTAGAGCCATCACAGAATTGCTCTACACAATATTTAACAGTATAGTACAAGATCAAATAATAGTCTCTGTTTTCTCTTGGTTATTTGGCATGTCCCATACGTTAAGTGCATATTTAGTGCAACTAATGTTTATCATATATGCTTATTAATTCTTCTGGACTCCAAAAACCTTAGACTGATAAGAATACACACAAGTGAGCCCATCAGAAGTATAGCAAAGACATGCTGAACTTACGAGCAAGTCAATGACTTGAGAGTATATAAACTTGCAATTAGTTTCAGAAGATGAAGTAGAAATTTAAAATAAAAAAGTGTAGGTCTTGTAATAAGTGAAATACCGCACTATTAGCTCTGTTCATATCAACACTTAATCATAAAGTGACAACTGAGAAGCCTGGATTTATGAGTGGCAAAATGAAGTCCAGAACCAGCTGAATCAGGCACATCGGTTAACGTGAACAAATCTCCATTTTAGTTTGTCAGCAGTTATCTGCAATGAGGCTCACTTACAAACAGCTGTTGCAATAAAGCCCAGAGGAACAGTTTATTTAGAGTAGAATGTAGAAAGTTCCAACAAATGCTGGAAAGTGAAGCTGCTTTGGGGGCAACAGTGGTGGTCGTTGTCATATGAATCATAGGTATAGAAGCTGTGGTGAACACACACACACACACACACACACACACACACTTATATATCTCACACTGTGTCACACTGAACACTGTCTCAGCGCTCACATTAATTATTTAGTTTTCAAGTATATGAACTATATGGCTAAAATTTGATACTGACCATCACTCCCATATGTGCTTATTGAACATCTCATTCCAGATTTATTCCCCCTGTGTTTGCTGTTATAATGAGCTCCACTCTTCTGGGAAGCTTTCCACNCTCTGTGCAGGACACCCGAGTTCTTCCACTCCAACCTTCACACACCATGTCTTCATGGAGCTCGCTTTGTGCACAGGAGTATCGTCATGCTGGAACAGGTTTGGGCCTCTTAGTTGCAGTGAAGAGAAATCTTATTACTACAGCATTTAAAGACTTTTTTTTTTTTTTTTTTACAATTCTGTGCTTCCACTTTTGTGGCAACAGTTTGGGGAAGAACCAGATATGGCCATATAGTGTATTTCACCTCAGACTTGTCCAAATAGCAGGTACAGTAGTACACTGGACTTTCGCTACACTGTTTTAAGTGATGCTAATAGCCATTTTCACTGTGCTGCTCTGATTACTGACAGGTCTACCTATTCCGACTTACACATAGAAAATATAATTTCTAGGTCTATGAGGAGGATGTCTAGAGACTCTTTCAAAGGCTAAAGACCAGAAAGGCACCAGGACCTACAGCAAACAGCTGGCCACTGCCTTCACAGACACAGGTCTCAGGAGATCAAGGATTCAGTGACTAAAGGGCTGTTGTTCTGAATTATGTGTCTTGAAAGCGTGTAAGAGATTATTGTTGAAAGGGTTTAAAAGAGTACTTACTGGATTCCCTGCAGTAGGCTGTTCAGGCCAATAAGTCGATTGACAATGCAGCTAAAATGGCCTCAAAAACCTTGACAGCCCAGAGACCTATGCTACGGTCTTGTCTGTGGACTTCTTTTCACTGTTCAACACAGTGATTCTGGTCCTTTCAGAACTCTCTCATGTGCCTAATCAAGGATGGAGATGAATCTGTATACCGATGCAAAGTTAAACAGCTGGCCCACGATATTGGGACCACTTCTGTTCTCCGGGTTTTTTTTTTTTTCCTGTTCCTGAAAATTTAAAATATGTACTGTATCTAGTGTGAATCGTTTTGTTGAGTTCTGACAAACCCCCTTCCTATTTTTAGACATTGTAAAAATAAAAAAATAAAAAAAACCTAAACCTGAATTTATCCAGGTGAAGTTTGATATTCATTTGAATAGTCCACTCTGATTGCCTCATGGCTGTAATCAACACACAACGCAATCGAGAGACATACTATGTTCCAAACGGCATACTACTCCACTTCACAAATTACTGCAGTTTTTCTTAATTGCATACACACTAAAACAGTAACAATTAACAAGATATCATAAGCTTCGGTTCTGTTCTCAAAGGAATGACACATTTTCCAGAACTATATACACTATCTGTTTTCACTCACAGATCAGTGGCACTATTTGAGCAGAACTTTACATACAAATCCCATTCCTAAAGTACAGGTTGCAGAACAAACTGAACTCTATTAACACACACATCTCCAGGTGCAAACACTAAGCAGCAAAATGACTTCAAGTTCAAGATGGATAAAACAAGCCCCATTGTGCGTGTGTGTGTGTTTTTTTTTTTTAATTGGCCAAAACAATGGCAGAAAACAACAAGGAATGGAAAGAGGAAAAGGAGGCAAAGGCAAAAAAACTGATATATAAAATGAAATTCGGGCCACTGTGATGACCAGGTCCTTAAGAGAAGCTGAGCAATGACTGAAACCAAATTTGAGCCCCTTTACAGTTGTTGCTATAATCCATACCTTTAGGTATGCAGGAGAACAGGTAATTTACTGCAATCTGCTGTTTGCCAGAAAGATAGATTACAGCTACTGTAACAAAGTACTCTGTTCTCATTGATGTCCTGTTCTATACATGTTGCTGTATATACTCTGTATAATACACTATACTACTGTAGTACAGTGTACTACATGGTAAAACTAGTTTGCGTGAGGCTGTGCCCATGATAGCCTCAGATTCCTGATCTTAGCTGACAGGAGTGAAACCTGATGTGGTCTTCGGCTGTTGTAGCTCATCCACCCCAAGGTTTGATGTGCTGTGCATGCTGAGATGCTTTTCTGTTCACAGCGGTTGAAAAGAGTGCTTATGTGAGACTATGCTTACTGTAGACTTCCTATGAGCTCAGACCAGTCTGGTCATTTTCCTCTGATCTCTCTCATCAACAAGGTGTTTCAGCCTGCAGACCCTCTGCTCACAGGATGTCTTTTTTCTTTTTCTCAACATTCTGTGTAAACTCTAGAGACTGTTGCATGTGAAAATCTCAGGAGATCAGCAGCTTCTGAAATACTCTAACCAGCCCATCTGCCAACAAGAACCATGACACTGTTAAAGTCTGATGTGAAGATTAACTGACGCTCTTGACCTGTATTTGCATGATTTTATGCATTGTGCTGCTGCCACTTGATTGAATGATTGGATATCTGCATACATGAGCAGGTATACAGGTGTTCCTATTAAAGTGGATGGTGAGTGTATGTGTGTGCTTTTGTGTGGAAGAGTGAATGACTTTGGGTTTAATGTTTGCATTTGGGGTTAGTGCAGATGAGTTAGGTGTTTATGATTTATGTTTTAGATTGTGAGAAAATGGGTCAATGTGTTGAAGCAATTGAGTAAACCTGCAATGTGCACGCTTCAAAAATTATTTCAGCTGGCTCTATTTATATATAGAAAAGGGGAAAATCCTTTTGTTTTATTCTGCTTAAACATCCCACGTTGTCTAGGCAATTCTTAAAGGTCAAAGCCCCAGAGAATTTAATTGTTGTTGGAACCTGTATGTGGATCTGCTGGTGCTGGGAAATCTTAATGTGCACTTCATGCTTCATGCTTTAAGTATTAGGCAAGCGAGCATATCGCATGGAGGTTTTTTTTTTTTTACTGTATTTCATTCTATCTGAAATGACTTAAATAACTTCAAACAAATTGTCATACAAAGCAAGTGCAGAAGCAAAGAAAAATGACCACCATTAACATTGCAGGTACCAAAGGCGTCAGTAGCCCATAACCTTACAGTCTGAGGCAACCCTTTAACCAGTCAAAAGGATCCTGCCCTTCGTGTTCCTTAGTATTGTCATTTAACAAGGAATCTGTTAACACCATCATGTGTTGCGAAATATTGGTTACATTTTCATTATCAGAGCGTATAATAGTACAGCCAACATATGGCATACCCCTTCTTCCTGAGGATTTGGGAAAGGCACCATAGGCATTTCCTGCACGTGCCCTGTCTGAGTTTGGCTGCTAGTGTTCAAGAAGGGTGGGTTGAAGAATGGACTTCTGAAAAAGGGTTGGCGGCAGTGGCTCCTGGGGATCTGTATTCCAGACCTAATTAATAGCGTGTCTGTTCCACCAGTCATATATCCGAATTGGGGTACACTGGGGTTAGTACTGGCGCTGGCAAAGAAACATGAGATGACAGAGGTGGAGTGTTTGTTATAGCTCACTGCAGAACCTGTATCTTCAGTTACTTAATCTTTCATTTCTGTGAACTCTCCTGACTGACTATGGGATCCCCTGACCTACACTCTTATAGAAAATTAGAAATAGAAAAATTGTGGGTAATAATAATTTTACCAGTAAGCACAGTGGGGAGCTATTGAACTCTTGCTCCTGTTGCTCTCAATAGTATGCAAATCTCAGAAGAATATAAATAGGAATG
Source organism: Pangasius macronema (assembly GCA_037577455.1). Taxonomy (NCBI): domain Eukaryota; kingdom Metazoa; phylum Chordata; class Actinopteri; order Siluriformes; family Pangasiidae; genus Pangasius; species Pangasius macronema. Next base: position 21,896,344 of record CM074953.1, on the reverse strand, counting down.
GAGTTGAGGGGAAATAGTTTCAGTAAAAAACTGTCTCGTCCTTGGTTGTTCTTCCTGTTTTCCTGAAGTTACTTCTCTCTCAGTGTGCAACTCATAGCTCCTGACATGCACCAAGGGACAGATTTTAAACCCTAGAACACTATTTTGCACAGTTTTACATGACATCAGACGAGATAACACATACTACTAAAATCTAGATTCTCAACGTCTTTGCTAACCAATTACACAGCATTTAGCTTAGCCACACAGCCAGTTCTTCACAGACTAGTCTCTTAACTGGCTGATCATACAGTACCAGTTCAACTGCTGCTTCACAGAGTACTCTTTTTCAACATTTTGAACACCCAGAATTCCTACAATCTTGCTTTATTTAGATTGCTTTATTACACATCTCTTTAACCTACCACATAGGGAACCTCCCAAGGATATCAATTGACAAGGTCTTGTCGAGGGTTCTTTACAACATCTAAAAGACTTAATGAGCACAATAAAGGACAAATGAGACCAACTTTACCTAATTTATTTCATACATCTGACAAAACACAGCACAAAGCACAAATCTCATTTGATGGAAGAGCAATGCTCAAGATGTTATATGCAATCTTCAAAAAAAAAAAAAAAAAGCTGGCTCTGAAGAGAAAGACACAGAAGAGAAAAAAAGCATTACCCTTTCTCTGTTTAAACGTCCCGTAAAAGACACAGAAGTCACAGAAAAAGGAATAGTAGACTTAATGAAAAGAGGCATATGGAGAGATTAATGTATTGAACCTTTATTCATTTCTTGTAGCAAGTGAATACTCAAAATTTATTGATGACTCAATAAATAAAATCAATACCAATAAGTAGTGGCATACAATCCTGAGCTACTATTTATATGTGAGTTTATGAATTGGGATGTTAGCTCTATCATTGTGTTAATCTCTTTTCATGAGCAAACTGAACATTAGAGCCTAGAGTTATATTTCACCCGTCCTAAATTCCAGGGACAGTGTTTAACACCTGGATTTTCTCTCGTGAGCATGCAAATATTCTGAGACATTTACCAGAGTCATATTATGACAGTCATTTTTTTGAGAGCACTTACTCCGGTATGTGGTGGCAGCTCAGTATTTAAAACAGTAGCTCACTGATCAGAAGGTCACAAGTTCAAATCCCAGTACTGCCAAGTTGCCAATGCTGAGGCTGTTGAGCAAGGCCCTTAAACCTCATCTGATCAGTTGTATAAAATGAAAACAATGTAAGTCACTCTGGATAAGGGTGTCTGCCAAATATAAAATGTGGTATTCCCCTTTTTTGCTACTTGCCTCATGCATGTTGCTTGGAGAGTTTGGAGCTATTGTGCAGCCTATGACTTCATACAGAGCTACAGATTTCTGTCCTCCAAAGCTATAATAGACAGGTTTCTATTCTTCAGCTACTCTTTCCCCATTGTTGTGAGCTTATCATTTCCTTTTTCCTTTGGAGCACTGGCTTGAATTCCTAGCTAGAATTGCCACTGCTAGCTTAGCTTGTTTGCTGACACTTTGCAGTGTCTTAGATAGCTAGGCTGCTGTTGCTGTCTTGCTAGTAGCTTGCTCTGTTTCAGGCTTGAAACTGCAGGGCCAGAACTGTAGGGCTTGTGCTTCCCTCTCTTTACCCTTTTTCCCCTTTACCACACATTTGGCTGCACCGGTGCTAAGAGAATTGGAGTAGTGCTCTCCTCCCTTTTTCCCCCTCACACAAGCAGACCTGACAAGCAGACCTGACAGTGCTAGTAGGAACTCCGTCCATCATCTAACCCTGCTAGGCACATGTGTAGCATCCCTAAGAAGCCTTCCTTATTGCCAGAGGTCTGAACCCCCTTTGTGGTGCTTGACTGAAATGCACGAGGGCATATCTATTGCTGCATCCATAAGATTTTTTTTTCAAACAGAAAATGAATTGACAGCCAAGCCACACTTGTTGTAGCAGTGGCTAGAAAAGGGTCCAGCTCACAGCTGCAGCTTCAAGCTTGAAATGATTAGGGTTAGACACAGTAACAAATGTGCTTTTTGCCACAGAATCCTACGTACCTCAGTGTAAGAACTATCCATTACATGATAACGGAAATGAACTACAGAGCCCAAAATGCAATGTGTCAAGTGGGAGGAGTCAGTAAGCCGAAGGAAAGGGAGGAGATAAAATCAATTTAAACACAGGTGTGTGGTACAAGAGAGAGAGAGAGTTGTGCGCGGTGATTGGAGTGTAAGAGTTGTCGTTCACTACGGCACGCGTTAATCAGCTGTATCTGAGCTACGCGGGATTGGGACGGTAACTTTGAGTTTCGTGTTGTCTTGGCCGGACCGCAAATCCACGGAGTGTGCGTTGGACTCCAGGTAGGCCTTGAACAGTTCATCCATTTACTTCAACGACGGCACTTATTCATCAATGACCCTCAGAAAAGCTGGGTTTAACGGACGTCTAACCCAGACCACACCACAACCACATGGACACACACAAACATCAATTATTTTTCTTTTAAAACTTCTGTTTAAGCAAATGCATGATATCTATTGATTTACCACTGATGACTTATAGACGTGTGTTCTTCTCCCTCTTTTGAAAGACGACTGTGATGTATGGATGCTGACTTACACGGAACTTTATTTCATGCGATGATTTATTTTTGGTTGTTTATGTATTGTGTACCTTGACATGCTTTGAATAAGGGATAGTGGGAAAAGAAATGGGCCCCTCTCTGGGTTAAATTAAATAGATACACATATATTTGCAATTTTAAGAGTGTGGTTACTTTTTTTTTTTTTTTACCCTTCTGTGAAGTGTGGTTTAAGGTAACGGGCATAGCTCGAATCACTACGTCACAGAAAATGGCGCCCGAACAGGGACTTGAACCCATAATGATTGAATTTTAAGATTGGACTTAAAGACTGAACTTAAAATTTGAAAATTTACAAAACTTGAACTATTGAAATCTTGTACTACTTGAAACTTCAAACAATGTGTATGATGATTTTTATTTTTTTGAATGTTTTTTTTTTGTTTGCTTTACTAAAGAGATTGTACTAAAGTGTAAGCCCTGTTACAGGGTAAAATTGTTTTGAACTTTGTCACTTTGTGCTGGAAAATTGTTGAAGTATAAAACTGATGAACTAAATTGATGTAAACTGAAATTTATCTTATATAACCGAGTATGGTTACCTGGTGGTGTGAATTGTTGTAGAAACCAACTCCAGTTTGAATTTGTGGTGTTAAACTTGTGATCAGTGACCAAAGTGGGGGTAATCCCAGTTGTGAATTTTAAGTTAGCACAAGTAACTCTGCGATTGGTATTACTGTGAAGTGAATAATTGTCTGTTTTGCACTACTGACAGTAT
>CM074953.1:21873332-21888767 GCA_037577455.1 Pangasius macronema | reverse complement strand
CCCCAAACAGCAAAAGGAAACCAGTGAATGGAGGCACAGGAGCTCTCAGGAGTGCATCTGTTTCATTCCTGCTCATTTTCTCACCAATGGTTTGTTATTGAGACCATTAAAAGCTTCATATTTACCATTTTGGGCTTGGCCTGTTTTTTTTTTTTGCTCAGGAGTGTACATGCAAGTAGTACACCTTTTAATGTTTCCTGAAAATGCGACAGTACAAGACATACAGTTTTTCACCAATAATGACACATACGTTTGTGCAGTGGCTGATGATATTTGAGCATCGGCCAATGCTGAAATGGTCTGAGTTGTAGTGTGTGGTCAGTCGTGATTTTCTGACTGCCTTTAAGATCACCACAGCTCTGTCTTCCATTACAAAGGCTTACATGGCCCACTTTTGCTCCACAGCAATTGGAATGTGGAAATATGCATCCTTCAGATCTGTGGTTAAAAACCATACATTATTTTTTATTCACCACTCACATCGCATCTGGTATGAATAGCAGGCTCGGAGAATAGCATTTGAGCCGACTAAAGACATCTGAGAGCACTATGCAGCATATTTGACTGCTCCTCATTTACACTCTGATCTTCAGACTGCTCAGATGACAAGCTCTATGCCAAAATGGGCCTCAAGTTCAGAGAATGAGATGCAACCACTGATATCACATCAGGTTCTGCCTCTGGACGTGATGCACCTACACTAGGCTCCCTTGAGTTATGTGTTCATTGTGCTGTTGCATTCCCAGTAGCAGCTCTTGCATTTGGCCTGTGTCTCCCACCAGCTCTTCTAATCTGCATTCCAATGTGGTAACGGCACTCGTTCCTTCTCTTCCACGTGACTTATCCGTGGAGTCCTAAAGTATGTGTGTTTCTATTCTTCTCACTGCCATGCAGCGAAGGAGCTTACTTTCTTCCTCCCAGTGTGCTCTGCAGCCATACTTCCTGCTAGCTTCATGCGTCACTTTGGTCCCACAGCATCAGAGGAAGGTGATGAATAGCCTTAGCCTGCAACACTTTGCACATCGCTAATGATATTATTGTGCAGTTAGAGCAAGGCTTTTTAAGTGCCTCTTGCCAATATCCAGGTCCAAAAGAATTTGGGCATTGATCATGTTCATTATTCAACCCCATGTGCTTGGCAGAACAAATAACTTGCCATCTTGCCCTGAAATACAGAAGATAAATTTATAGAGTTAACTTATAGCACCAGTTAACTATATTTATTAGAGATGCCAACAAAAAAAAAAATGGCAAAAGAGAAATAAGGATGAAGATTTTTTTTTTTTTACCTGAAAAATTAAACAGGTCTATAATGAAGTATCAGATAGAACACTTTACAAATAATGTTAATGGTAATTAAAATTAGAAAGTGATTAAATAGCCTATTCTTAACATCATAGGTTCTCTACAGAACCAACAGAAGTCCAAAGTCAATATGCAGCATTGTTATGCCTACTCTGTAATGCTTGTGCAAGCGAAGTCAGATTCTGCCAGGCTGTACAGCTGATAATAATATTACTCCCTCCCCTACTCCCCTTAAACCTGAAATGGTGGAAATGTCTTTTTAGCCAATCGGTTCTGGACAATTAAATTGTTTATTGTAGTTTTGTTAAATTGTAAATCATGAGGAGGGAAAAATCAATATTACACAAGTACCGACAACTTGCAAATGAAAGCTTATATTACCTGGGACTGGGAATGACTGCAGCCATGGCAGTGTCCCCCTTGAGCCTATTGAAATTAGAATCTGAGATAGATGGATCATCAGTCTGCAGCTGAACCCCAGACTCGATTAAAAAAAAAAAAAAAGCTCTTGTCAGCAAAAGGGGCATGGACATTGACCTGCTGTAGCTGTGATGGTCATCATGGACACCTCCTTCACCATACTGGGAGAAGTGTAGTGTTACAGGGGTCACACACTGGTTCCTCCAACCTGTTCTGAGACAGAGTCATCTTGCTACAATCAAAAAAGTCAGGGGCAGGTGTATAAATCACCAGGGTATGAGGCATGAGGCATGTTCCTTCATGTTAGCACAAATGGGCAGCAGATGTGTCGAGGAGAGTGGTGCACACACCCAGAAGCATGCCAAGTTGACTCATTGTCAAATGTGGTTCTCCCTAATGGAGCAGAATGGCCCTCTGGGATAAGACACAATAGCCCATGACTGGCCTTGTGGCCTTCTGTATGCATTTTTACCTCTTTTGCTGATTGGGCCAATATTGATTCTTCTTTGAGATGGCCAGGAACACTCTGGTGACTTCCTCTTCCTCTGGTGACCAATAATCCTGACCTAGGTGGGATTATCAGACTGGACCTGGAGCACTGCACAGTGAATAAAGTGTTGACCTTTTTGCAGGGACTGCTGAATAATATAAAGTCCCTGTCTATGCTGAAGGTGCATGTGGTAGCCATTTTGTCCCATCCCTCCTTGTTTGGGAGCTCATAAACTCAGATTAGCATTTTTTTGAAGGAGTTGGAAATCTTCACCCTGAAATGGGTACCCTAGAATAGGCCTTTCTGCTGGCATTCTCGGCAAGAAGGGTGGGAGAATTGCATCTTTTCTTTACCCTGTGATGGTACCATGTACTTTCTCCAGGTTCTTCACTGTCAAGATTACCCCACCTGACAGTGTGTGTTGTGAACTCCTACATCTCTAAACACCTTTAGTGACCATAGGTGAGTTGTTTTTCATGACTTTGTGGTATAGGGGTATCCAAGTGTTAAGCCCCTGGCCATTGGTGTGAAATAGAATACTAGATACAAATGTAAATGTGGTTCTGTGAACCACCAGGGTTCCTTGTGATTTGGAACCTGCACCAACACAGCAGGCATATGGATGTTATTAAAGTGACTGTACATTGGATATTTATAGTAAATACTACATCAATGTCATTATATGATTTTTTTGGTAAGGTCTCGGCATAGTGTGTACATTCAGGAGAGCATATCGGGTTTTAATCACCACCCTTGGTGGTTATATGGTGCTCATAGAACCACAGTTACATTTCTAAATAGTGTTTACCATGGGCGCATTCAGGAATTTATAAATCTGTATTGCTGTGCAGTCTGTTTCCCCAAAACATCTTGCACTTTTTCATTCAGGGGTGTTTTGCTTTTGCAACATATTGCTCAATCCAGATAAAAAAAAAAGCTGCAATCAGAGTTAATTACTTTGATGATGCCCTTCTTATTTTTAGATATAATAGAAAAACTGCCTTCTGTGAAAATCTATTCATGCATAAATAATTTTACTCCTGTTCCGAATTAACATATTAAACATTATTTCAGCTAAGTTAATTATAGTTGCATTGTCTGTTGTACATTTGTTTTATTGAAATGATAATCACAACATTATTATGCACTATATAGTGGATATAAAAAGTCTACACATCATTATTTGAAATTGCAGGGTTTTGTGATGTAAAATGAAGATAAATCTTACCATCTTTTTACCATCCTTAATGTGACATTGAACAAACAAAATTCAACAGAAAAACAGGTAGATAATTGCTAGGAAAAAATATGCGAAATTAAAAAACATGCAACACCCTCATTGCACAAATGTGCACACCCTTTTATAAAAGGCGCTGTAGGTGTGTTCAGTGTTCACATTCACCTTCAGAATCATGTCCAAAGGCAAGTAAGATATAGGCATCAGTGAAAGTGATTCTGATTAACCCCAATTAAAAATCAGCTGTTCCTGTAGGACTTCCATGAAACTAAAGTGGTATAGTCCTACTGGGATAGCCATAGTCCACAAGTAGCTGACAAAACATCTACAGAATCTTATTGTTGAAAGATACCAATCAGGAGAGGCATATCAAAGTATTACAGCCATTGGATACCATACCTTCTCAACTATAAGTTTAGAAAATATGGCAGCACAGGGACATCGCCAAGATCGAGATCACTTACCAAATTTGCAAGAGGCCTACAGCAACATTAAAGAAGCTGCAGGAATTTTTGTCAGTTACTGGTCGCAACAAATTATGTGACACAATAATCTCTCATATTCATAGCATATGTCTGGGCTATGAGGGAGGGTAGCAAGTTGGAAGCCATTCCTCACACAAAAAAACACACCAAAAAAAACATTCAAATACCCCAAATCCTTTGGGAAAATCTTACGGTCAGATGAGACGAACATTGAACTTTTTAGCCTTAATTCTAAAAGCTATTTTATGTCTGTCTTGCCCATTATCCAAAAAACACCATGCCTATTGTGAAGCATGGTGGTGGCAACATCATACTTTGGGGTGGCTTCTCTTCAACTGGTACTGGGATTCCAGTCGAGATAGATGAGATAATGACTAGCTCCAAATATCAAGCTACCTGCTGGCCATTGTCAGAAAGTTTGAAGAAGTTTGAATTTAGTCTTCTAAGATGATAATGAAAAACACGTTAGTCAACAAAGGAATGGCTTCAGAGTCTTGGAATGGCCTAGCCCAGACCTACATCCCATAGAAAACCTTTGGATTGACCTAAAGAGATCAAAAGGTCAAAAAAGTCTTACTGCTGTAAAACCACAGGGTGCATCCACAACGTATTAGTTGGACTGGGAATGTACACTTATTTATTTTTTTCCAAATTTAAAGAGAGTATGGGAGGGAGTAGAATATTATTAGCTACACAGCCCAGCAGAATCCGACATGTGCATTACAGAGTAGACATACCGATACTGCATTCTGACTTGAGATTTCTGTTATTGTTGAGAACAGGAAGAGGCTACTGTGCAAAGGTGAGTCAGATTCTGCTGGCAGGAGGCAAAAAAAAAGAACAGTGCAAAAGTCAATTTCTATTTTTCACTGCCATTAACATTATTTGTAAAGTGTTAGATTTAACACTCCATTTAGATCAAAACGTACTTTCTTTTTTCTCGTTCAGTGGCGATTTTTCAGGGACATGCTGATATGAACTATATGATTGTCTAATGATAGTCAAACATACACTGATGGATTTTAACTCAAAAGATTTTTCATTCACTTTGACAGGAAGCAAGGGTGAGTATGTGAAGTTGGGGAAGGGGCGGGGCTTTCAGGCAGTGTCCGTTAATGCAGGTGAGTTCAGANAGAGTCATATGTCGATTGGCTCATCTCCTTTTTTTGGGGGGGAAACAAAGACTGCTCTTTTGGCAGATTATCACATGAGTGATAACTCGTACTACTGTATGCCAAAGTTAACTTGCAAAGCTCCTATGCTAAATGTGTAAAGGTTGGCCAGTGTGTTTATATAATATAATGGGAGTAAACATCGGTGGATATCATGGCATTGTAATATTGTGTATAGACAATAAAGCCACACAATAAAGTTATATCACACAAGCCTAATGCCTACTAATTTGCACAACACACACAGTTGCCATTGTGGGTATCAACAAGCTTGCACATGTTTTTACACACACAGCCCGATATTAATTAGGGCCCCACAGTGATCAAAGTTCTACAAGAGAAACAAATTACAACAATTTGTCATGGTGCTCCCTGTGGTTATATGGTTGGGTCGTGGTTTCTGCCCCTTTCTCTTGGAGTGCCATTATTAGTTGCTTTGCTGTGTTCTGCCTATAAAAGCCACTATTTGAATGGGAGAAACCATTCATGTCAATCATCAACTGAGAATTGCTATTTCTAAGCAGGAAAGTAAGGTCAAGTGACTACATAAACATGCTATATACCCAAGGAAGTAAAGTCTTAAAATACTAGAATTCTAATTTATATTTCAGTTCATAATGAACTACAACCATTAAACTGCACCAGTTCAGTTCTATCGAGGATTAGGAAGAGACGTGCTATTGCTTAAAATGAACACAGCTATATTCTGATGCTAGTTAATCTTAGATATTTATCTCGTAAATGAAATGGCAATGTGTGATTGCTTTTAAGAAAGAAAATTACTTTTGCTGTAATTCAAAACGACGTGAATGCAACATAAAGGAATCTCGCCCTGTCCCTGCCAGAAATGCCATCTAATTAGAACAAACAAAAAGCCCTGCTGATGAGGTTTTAGTCTCTTGCAGTATTGTTGAAATTCCAGCTATTTTATGGTTAAAGGGAGGGTACACAGGGTTATTATCTGTTTTTTTTAGGTTAGTTAATATCAATAAAACTTTATTAATATATTAATAAATTTTAATAATAATATTAAGTGCTCTGTGTCTTGATCTGCTGGATGGCAGAAGAATATATACCTGTATGCAGAAGAATAGGTCATTACTCACTTTAAGTGACAAAAATTTGTTTTTAACAAAATGTGTTTATGTTGATTTAAAAGGAATTATATTTTACACTGACAGGCCAGGTTGGTGGCCAATAACTAACTGGAAAGATTTCAGAGCTAATCATGAGAGCAAATGCTCTGTAGACCATCATCTATGCTATGCTAATCTATGTGTCCCTCACATTAATCACCTGAGAACAGAGCACAATGTGACGTACCCATCGCTCACTGCTATTTGATTACTGAGGAAATAAGATTCAGTATGTAATTCTATGCCTGTTATTGCAAATGGGATATTCTGGGTCATACTGCTGTAAACTTTCTGGAGCTCCAAAACAAACAGAGGAATGTGCCTTGTGTTATGATGAGAATACAGATTGATGAAATTACAACTTTTATTGTATTAAGAAAATAATAACTGGACAGCAACAGGGAAACAAAAACATAAACAAGAACAAGAAATGTGCATTCTTCCCAGAGGAGCAAGGGACCAGACATAGGACAGAGTGGTTGGAGCCCGGCGGTGGACCGACGGTGTCCTAGCTGGAATCTGGTGGTGGAGTAGAATGAATATAAGAGGCGGCCCCATCGGCCGCCGGTGTGAGCTTGGAGGGAGAGGCCATCCGGTCTGCCTCAGATGTGAGCATGGCATAGAAGGACACTTCGTCAGCCTCTGGAGTGAGCGTGGCATGGGAGGCCACCCCATTGTCTTCCGGCTTGAGCTTGGTTGGAGAGGCAGTACCCACATAGGGAGCTGGGGTATCCATGAACATATTATGGAGAAATTGTGTAGAGTCAAACGCTGGCATTGTGATCATGGCATTTCGTCAGTCCAGTTTACCTGCTGCATCCACGAAGTGGGCGAAGTAATCATGCGACAGAGTCAGAGATAGATTCAAATGCAGTTCAGCATTTTTATTAAAGACACCAGCAAACAGATCCAAAACATGAGGAAAAAACAGGCAGCAAGTCATGTGATCAGCAAACAACACTATGAAGGCAATTCCAAATTGGTTTTCCAAAAACCAGAGAGCTAGGCAAGATCTAAAAGAAAAAAAATCTAAAACACAGAAAACAAGTAAGTTCAGGTAGCGGAACACAGGTAATCATGAAACATTTAGGAGACAACCAGTGACAAGACATGGGCAGAGACAAGACATGAACCAAAACAAAATGCACATGGCAACATAAACACATGACAGCATGGACGTACGCACCATAGTGCTGAGAGCTGCAAGCATGCAGCAGTTGGTGAGAGGGGGAACATGTGACAGTGAGAGATCTGAAACATCTCCCTGATAGGCCAGTATGATGCACTGGTGTGGTCACTTGTTCCACTGATCAAATCTGGGATGCTTTATCCTGCCAATCTGATGAAAAGTCATCTACAGTAAAGGCACAATGGAGCAGCTCTACTCCACCACCTGCCTGTAGCATGCCCATGGCACCTTGTTTTCTTGTGGCATTTAAGGAATGAATGCTTAGGATTTGTGCTACATGAACCTTATTATTTGCATTCAAAACACTCATGTAACTCCATTTTCTGTAGTGCAACTTTTCAGCAATAACACATTCTACGACCTGTTCTATGGGGTCTGAAAGTTCCTAAAGAGCTCCAGCTTAAAATCACTATACACGTCGTAGGGTTCAATGTACAACAACGTACACCAGGGTACAATCTTTAAGTGTTTCCATAAGAGAGGGTAAATCTTTAAGGGAATTTCCATAAGCAAAAACTCTGATATTTAATTTTATTTTCCCTAAGAGTGTAGTAAAGTTTAATATTGCAGATTCCATCATTATAGTTTTGTAATAAAATTTTTTTTAAATTACATATAGGGATGAGTCGGCAAAAACGAAACGATGGCCTTGTACTTAATCTTTTTACTCTTCTCCAACTCCAGTTTAACTTCACTTTTATATTTCTCTCTCTCTCTNTCTCTCGCTCACGTCTCCTACCTCTTTAGCTTGGAGCTAGAGTGGGGAGAAGAATAAAGCAGGAAATGGGAGAGACAAAAAAGTGATAGAGATCCTCTCCTCCACATATAAGGGTCAATCTTTTATCTCTCCTCTGTAGATGTGCCATCTGGCCTACACTTCTACATCTTTTACACCTACTCTCTTTCTACATCCTCCATTTTCCCTCTTATTTCAAAATGCATTTCAAAATACCTCACTGTCCTGTTAGAGAAATCTTGTATCTCTGTTGCCAAGTTGGGAAGAGCTGCAGCTTCCCCACAGGTAGCTGCTTTGTTTTTAGTTTTTATTTTGCACCAGAGGTGTGTTTGACATGTGTGTCTTATATTCACTTTTAATGATTATTAATATATAATTAATGCAGAGCAACTGTTTCATAAATGCTTATATGCTCATATAAGATTTTATTAATTTTACACTATCTCCTATACTGTATGCAATGACCGTCCAGCTGAGCACCTAACAGTAAAGAGGGTTATGCCTAATTTCCTTGGATGCCCATAGTCCTACTTCTATTGCTCTTTATTCTCGATTTCACTTTCCTCTCTTTTCCCTTCATGCTGGCATCTCTGAGCTCAGTGCTCCCCCTTCCTGGTCACTATAAGTAAGTACACTCTGTCTGGGAAACCAGTGAGATTCTCTGGTGCATATCTTCATATTCCTAATGAAATAACCATTTCAATTTTAGGAATTCATCAAGTGAAAATAATTTCATTGAATATCACATGAATGAACATAAGAAAACATCTGACTACTAAACCCACATCTCCGCTACAGGAGTGGAACAATACACAAATTTGAAATTTGATATGACACGATATACGGTGTCTCTAAATGATACATTCTAGATACAGGAAAATATGCATTGCCTGAATATGTTGTAGGTTTCCCTTTTTCAATTGATTAAAACATTAAACATTATTAAAGTTTCAAAACTTAACAATGACAGAGTTTGTGTGATTGATTCAGAGCTGTATAGCATATAATGAAAAAAAGCTGTGCATTAAAATGTAACAAAATTAAACATGACTCACGGTTGCTAGGAAACTGTCTTCAAAATATCTACCCTAACTAGAGTACTGTGCAAAAGTCTCAGGCACCCTATGTTTTTTTTTTTAATACAAACTTTGTTGTTGTTCCTCTTTCGGCTGCTCCCGTTAGGGGTCGCCACAGCAGACGTTTGGTCCGTGTATTTTGATTTGGCACAGTTTTTATGCCGGATGCCCTTCCTAATGCGACCTTACCCAATTTTATCCAGACTTGGGACCTGCACTGAGAGCACATTGCTGGTTCCCTGCCCAGGAAACAAACCACATTAGTGAGAACGCTGTGGCCTAACCACTAGTCCTCCAGGGACCCTTAGTACAAACTGTGTTATAGGGTTTTTTTTTTAATGACTTCTACTATCGAGTCGGTACAAAAACACTTTAGATTCCAAACATTAGTTTTCCAGCACAAAATTAAATGTTACAGAAAAATGTTTGTGAAGAATGTCAGTAAAGAAAGCAGCAGGTTACATAAGTGACCACTTTTTAGACAAAAAACATAATGAAGGCTGCTGGGTTTCGCTGCAGAAATAAAAAGCAAGTGTGACATTCATAGTTCATTTCCTTATAAAACTGCACACATTGTACCTGAGATTACTCACACCAAATATGGACCCTGTTTCATTTATTACTGTTTACTGGTTACTTGATAGTATTTTTTTTTTTTAATGTAGAAACATTTATTTTCATTATTTTTGAAGACATTTTTGCTCTACAGCATTTCTTTGCATGTGCCTAAGACTTTTGCCCAGTACTATATATCTCTTTAAAAAAAAAAAAAAAAAAAAAAAAAAAGATGCAGAACTAGCCAAAAGTCCATGCATTTAAGGTAGTGCAATTCTTTCTAATAAACACTGGTTTCAAAATTAGCACTCTTACAATCAATGTTTTGTGACACCTGCCCTGGAAAGACTAAATGAGTCTCGTTCTGTAATGAATAACAAGCCTGGATAGGCTTGTAGAGAGCTCTTGATCCACTTGTTATTCTTACTTTCTTACTATTCGTACTAATACTTTTTTATTCTTGGGTCTGTGCATGTGGACTTCCTTAATTCTTCGACTCAGAGCACAGGTTCAAATCAGGAGACTGAGATGTTCATTGCAAAATATAGATTTTTTTTGTTACTTCAGACATTTCTGTGTTGATTTGGAAGGATGTTTTGATGTTCCTGAAACTTCTATGCTATGAACTATATCTATGGTCTGAACCTCCTGGAAAAGGAAACCAGATTTTGGGCTGAAATATTCTGGTATTTAGCAAAATCCAGGATGATATCAGTCTTCACAAGAGCCCCTGAACCACCAGCCACAAGACGGGCACAAAGCATTAAGGATTCACCACCACAGGTTAAAGTGGTGTGTCAGATGCTTTTCCTTGTATGTAGTCCCATTTTGTCACCAAATATGCTGATGGTATGCATGAACAAAAAGGTTGATTTTCGTTTCATATGACCACAACCCAACTATCAACTGTAGTTCAAGCACTGTATTTTGTGAGGTGTTTCTTTTTTGCTATGCTTCCAAACAGCCTAACTTTTATGACTGTAGCATTTAACAGATTTTGAATCCTGACAACCACAAGAATGAACTAAACTGTGTGATTACAAAACTGTGATCTTTGGGCTCTTTTTTCCCCCCTTCTTCACCATCTTCCTCACATGGGTCCATTTCCTGGTACATTTACAAATGTTACAAATTAAGCTAATTAAGCTGAATGATATTTTAAGCTACTTATGTATTTTAATACCAATTACCTGATTTCTGCAGGTCAGCAACCATATCTTTTGCATTGAAAGTTCTTTGGATTATGAAAGTTTTTTTCGAATTTGCAAACTGATGGTCATACCTCAGCTAACCAGAACAAGGTTAAAGGAAACAACAGAGCTCCTGCTAACTGTTTTTCTTGAGGACAATCCAATGACATGCATTCCAGTGAAATGCACTACTTAAAAAAATGTTCAAAATTGGCTGCTACATGCATCTGAGAAAGAAGTGGCTCTTATTAATTTGTCATCCATGTTGTCTAGACAGAACTGTATGCAGGCTGTACTATGCAAATGAACACAACTGTGTACAGACAATGGAAAGATGGAAGTCTTCTGTCTGATTGTAATTTGCATAAAGTTGAAACCAGCTCATTTCTCACTGCAGCAAACCTGAAGTTCTCACTGCTCGCTATCCCCCAATCCCTTGTGCGTTTTTTTTCCCACTACATCCCGTTGGAAATGAATTGGAGTGTAATTTCAGGTGACAAATTTCCAAGCAGAGGAAATGTACCTTTAGAGGCATTGAGGGCAGGGATGAGTTTTGCATGTGACAGACACAAATCTGTAACTTAATAAAGGCTCATTGCAATATAATTAACATAATGGACTACATTTATCAAGCAGGATCCAAATGAATTTATTCATAAATTTGATAGGCTTCAAGTCGTATTATTGGTTAGTGATTTCTTTTTTTGGTATGGATTATGTTGTCAAGGATAAATAGCTTAATGCACATATCTTTAATGAACATTTTTGATCTGCAATGGCTGAGCAGCCTAATCGGAGGATTCAGTGCATGCAGTGCGTAGGAGGCGAGCTGTCACCGTTTAGTCATTATTCAGCTCTTAGTGAGCTTTGCCTTTTTTGGAGTTTTGTGGGGATCACTATTTGTAAATCGCCTGTGCCTTGAACTCACTTGGTACTTTATGATCAGCAATTTTCAACATATACATTTGAGTACAAAGAAAATCAGCATTACCCAAAGTTTGGTAAGACTGCACTGCAAAAATGTATATCTTATTATATCTTATGTATAGCTTATGTATATCTTATGTATAGCTTTGCAAGATATGAAGATATCTTAAATAAAGAAAGCGTTACCTAATACTTACCAATTTCAAGCTTAAAATGGTCTTATTCTATTGTCAGATAATTTTGTTTCTTTCTTAAAATAAACAGTTGAAATAAGCAAAATTATCTGCCAATACAATAAGACCATTTTAAGCTTGAAATTAGTAAAAATAAATAAATAAATAAATAAATAGAAATCCAGAAATAGGGTTAATAATGTCAGAAAGAGACATGTTATTTGAATTCGCCTGTATTCATAATATTTTTATTTGCTCGGATGTAATGGTTGCTACACAACCATTCACACACAACTTTACTTAAAGACTGATAAATGAGGCCCAATATCTTTATCATAATAATTAGGATGGAAGTGATGGTGAGGTAGGGATGATAAATGTTTAGCGAGCAAGACTGTTTCATCAGCTAAAGAGGAGAGTGAGTTATGGCAGACTAGCTGAAGGCAGCAGGTGAATTTGTTGAACGCGAGTAAATATTTAATGTGCGACAGTTTGGGAGAAGTGTTAAATGCAAGAGATTGATGACAAAGATTTGAACCATCTAGCATGCCAGACATTTACAGATATGACTGGACTACCTATTCCTGATATAAGCTTTGATAGAAGATCAAAAATGATCTATCAAATGCTCACAAATTGTGTGGAGCCCGTTGACTTTTTGATATTTTCCTGTAATTCTGAACCATGAACATTGCGTTGTGGGTGTTGAAACAAAAATAAATTTGCTTGTATGACGGTCTTCCACACATACACGCATATCCGTTTTCTTTCACGTACATCCACATAGCTTGACTATAAAAACAAAAACAAACAAATGACTTTTTAAATTCAGGTAAAGTCAACTAAGTATTTCCTTGATACTCTATTTCAAAGAGTCAAAACACTCTTACCAGTTGTCTAGTAAGAAGTATTGTGAAATACTGTGTGTTGCCTAGCTTCTGCAGGAGTTTCCATGCAAGGATAGGAGTACTGGTTTTATCTTTGGTGTCTTATTTGGGGCAACCTTGGTCACTTTCACATCTGCAGTATTTAACCATTTGAATTTTAGCATGCATGGTTTGTTTGGCCTGGTGTGAGCACAGCAAATACACCCGAGTGGTGAGACTGCTTATGAGAAGTGGTCTTGGGCCATTCCATACCTCAGTATGCCTGTATAGTGTATACCACTTTGGTGTGGGTGTACATTTGCTTTTTATTTGAATGAAACAGCATATTTGACAAGAAATTAAATGTAAATATATATTGTGAACAAATCCATTACTGCTTTGGCTTATTAAAGTCCAATTGTGCAGGTATCAATAATGCACAACTTAATAAGCTCTGTCAACAGGATTTCTGTTCATTATCTTTCTCATTTAAAAAAAAAAGTGTCATTTTGTCCTCCTTGTCCAGCATGCTGTGTTATTACTGTCTAATGTGCTCCATTAATTCCACATTGCACCATTCATTTTTTCGTTGTCTTTCATTTACTTTGAGATCATGTTTTCCTAGTTTGAGTTTAAGCATACCTGCTGTTTTCATCAGTGTTATAAGCAGGTAGGTTCATAAACACTGCAGTCAAAATAATACCCAGAAAATCCATACTCACTATTACAGTACATGCCTAAAAAGGTCAAACCAGTCTAAAGAATGCATTCTGAGATGCATTTCTGCTCACCATGCTTGTAAAGCATGACATTTTGAGTTACTCTAGCTTTTCTATCATCTCAAAGCAGCCTGGCCATTCCCCTCTGACCTCTCTCATCACCAAGGCATTTCCACCCACAGAACAGCTGCTCACTGAATGTTTTTTGTTTTTCGCACCATCCTGTATAAAGCCTAGAGACTGTTGTGTCTGTTCAGTTTCACTCAAATTATCTGCATTCATTACATCCTAATTCCTGCTCTACCACACAAATTTGCTCTATTTACAAAGACAGTCTGTATCCCTTATACACACACAGTAGTTTGCTTTATCTCCCTTTCTTTTATACAATAAATATGAGTCTGATATAACCTGGTAGATATCACAACATGATATTATCAGCATTATGAATGAGTCAAGGTTAGCCGCAAAGAGATTTTCATACAGGAGACACAAGTTTACTGTTAAAATTAAAGCTTTTAAAAGGCAGCAGATGTGCATGCAGAACAAGGGAATGAAAGGAGACAGCAGGGACTGGTAGAATTGAGACAGGTATTACCACTCAAAGAAAGTGATGCTGACAGCTGAAGACCGGATCCCACATTGACAGTCTGCTCAGAGACTGCTGTTGCTGTAGCCTGTCTGCCTCAAAGTTTGTTGTGTTGTGCACTCCCGAGATTATTTTCTGCTCATCACGGTTGTAAAGAGTTGTAAAGTGTGGTTATTTGAGTTGCTCTATCCTCCCTGTCAGCTTGACCATGTCTGGCCGTTCTCCTCTGACCTCATATTTCTGGCTAGAGAATTGCTGCTCACTGGATGCTTGCTTTTCTGGTTTTTGCAACA
The DNA here is from genome assembly GCA_037577455.1 of Pangasius macronema. Classification (NCBI taxonomy): domain Eukaryota; kingdom Metazoa; phylum Chordata; class Actinopteri; order Siluriformes; family Pangasiidae; genus Pangasius; species Pangasius macronema. The sequence goes on along the minus strand of CM074953.1, from coordinate 21,874,209 downwards.
TTCTGTGTAAACTCTAGAGACTGTCATGTGTGAAATTCCCAGTAGATCAGCAGTTTCTGAAATACTCAAATCAGCCCATCTGGCACCTGTAATCGTTGCACCAAATACAGTACAGGATTACGATTCCCATCAGCCACTGCACCTTACCTGACTATACATGACCTGATTCATGTTTTGCTTTAGTGTTTAAGTCTAGTATTTAAGTCACATTTGTATAGCACTCTTTGTCTAGTGTCTGTTGTGAGTCAGGTCATATGTTGTTGTATCCATGCCATGCTCATGCGTATTTCATGCTTGTCTAGCTTATGTTGATGTTACTTAATCCTAGTAGTTGTTTACGTGTGTATCACTTTCAGTAAAATATTCCACACTTGACTTGCATCTGTCTCCGTGACGGCACCAACAACCACGCCATGGCCAAACTCACAGAGATCACATGTTATCCTATTCTAATTTGATGTGAACATTAACTGGAACTCTGCCTGTATCTGCATAATTTTATGCTGTACACTACTGCCACATGATTAGCTGATTGGATAATTGGGTAATATACATTATACTGTGCATTTGGATACTATTCACTCCTCTTATTTTAATGAAACATTATCATTGGGGCCATGACTCTTCACTGTTAAAGTGATACCTAGCGCAAATACAGTCATTTGCACAACAACAAATTTTTGCTGTGTTTTTTTGTTGTTGCTACCTGAGAAGGTGGTGAGGACCACACTATTGTTCTTTAGGTCCTGATGAATGAAAACATAGAATTGAAGGAGGGTGTACTTTCTTTTTCCCATGACTGTACAACCCCTGGCAAAAATTATGGAATCACCACACTTAGAGGAAGTTCACCCAGCCTTTTTACTTTATAGCAAAC
>CM074953.1:21851699-21861746 GCA_037577455.1 Pangasius macronema | reverse complement strand
TATAGGCTAAAATACTGTCCTTCCATGCTATTTTAAATGCTAGGAGTTTGGTCTGGTGCCATTTACGCTCTAGCTTTTGGGCGTTCTGTTTTAGAGAGCGGGTGTGGTCACTATACCACGGAGCGAGTTTCTTATCTTTAATACTCACCTGTGCCTATTCTACTTATTTGAATCTCTGTGATTTCAGTGTTTCCTGTAAACAGCGAGAGAGATTGAGAGAGCAACAGAAAAACGAGAGATGCCTGGACCAGTGATTGCCGTCACATGATCACGTCACGTCACACAGCTGGAGTTGTGGTGGGCTGCAACAGCTTCTGGTGTGCCCGCCGGCTCCTGGCCTGCTCCTGCGTGAGGGCTGCTGCTCATTGTGCAGGTCAAGGAGCGTTTGATGGAGGATGAGGAGGGCCTTGACAATCTCACCGAGTGGGGAGGCTTCCGTGGCAGCAGCGGAGCCTTCCTCAAATCCTGGGTTTTGGCACCACTGTAGAACCCCATGTGTGAGGGTATAGAGGAAGACACAGGGAGTTTTAGCTGAGCTCCAGTCTGGTGTATATTCAGTCTGTGCTTTTCAGTGCAAAAAAAAACCAACTCAACAACAAAACAGCACAACAACAGGAAATGGGTCTGTCCCATCTTTCGCTCCGTCAGGTTCAAGTTCACTCTCCTTTGTGTGTGTGTGTGTGTGTGTGTGTGTGTGTGTGTGTGTGCCTGTCTCGAAAGCTCTGCTACTCTCTCTCTCTGGCCTGTTATGGGAGTCACTGAAAGCACAAAGAGAAACAAATGAGTAGAATGGCAGTAATAAGACAATAAGGTGTGAATCATCCTGTGTTACCTGCCGGTTTGACCCGCCTCCTCTCCGTCCACAGCTGACACTCGCCCACACCCCCACTGCCACATCGTATTAGATTATTTAAGGACATACACGTTTTTTTGTTTGTTTGGTTTTTTTTTTACCTGATTTTCTCCCAATTTGGATATTGCCCAATTCCTGCCCTCTAGCTAGCTTTCCCCATCACATGACAGCTCCAAACTGGTGATTGTGAGGGCTAGCTCATGCTTCTGCCAATACACATGAAGCAAGGTGCTGCATCATTTCAAACTGCTGCTCATGTTGCATCACAGGGCAGCTGAACAATTGGAGCAAAGCGTTAACTGCCCTCTTGCACCGAACATGAGCTCACAGACCCCCATGATTGATTATTTTCACTCTGGTTGACAGTGGAAAGGGTATTGTATTCCCTCCCTCCAAAATAGTACAGCAGACTCTCTTGTACCAATTCTTAAACGCACTAATGGGTACGTGCTGGTTGCTCAGCTTAAATCTTCTGGAACTGAGATGGTGCAGGGCAGAGCATGTCATTCAACAGACCCCTCCTTATAGCTAAATGATTGACTTTGCTTGGATGTAGGATGTCTGTCTAGGCAGGATTGATCAGAATTCATTCAGCACTAGATGGGACTGGGATTTAAAAACAGTCCTGTGCACACCACTCCTCTGTGGGGGTGGGGCTGGTGGAGTTTGAAACCTTTAAGTTTTCAAGATTTGATTCCCCGTACTTTAGATTGCTGCCAGGTGTGAATACGTGTGTGAATGTATGGGATGCCCAGTAATACACTGACATGTCACCTAGTCTTGTGGACAGTGTTCCTGGGATACACTCTGTGTCCACTGCAATCCTGATCAGGATAAACTGAATGCTGAAGATGAATGAATGAATAATAAGTATCAACTGAGTAAAATGTCTTATGACTTTTTTTTTCTATGCTAACCACAATTTTAAGACCCCTGCTTATAGGTTCACTGTCAGAACTGTAATTGTGGCTGTTTACTTGCCCAGTTTCCCAGTATGAATGAGGAACAGATGGATGAGAAAGCAAATGGCTGGTCAATTTATCTTTCAGTGCACTGTTTACATGATCCCTAAATTGAAAGGGAATTAAATGCATAATTGCCTGCACATCTGGGGCCTGGTGGCTCTAATTAAAAGTAGACTGAGATTATTGGATGCTATTAGAGCTGAGTAGGGTCTCTGTAGCCCTTGGTTTTTCTTTCCATTTCTTGCTTTTCTGCTGTAGGTGAATAAAGGAGCTATTTTGCAGCATGTGAGACAGACAAGAGGCCTTTTCTGTCCTTTTTTGCAATTAGCTTTGCCAGATGCAGCCGGGATTTATTAGTGATCTAATTAGTGTGTCTCATTAGTAGGGATGGTGACATCATCGGCTCATTAGTGAACTGCATTCATTATCAGTGTGAGGAGTAGCATCTGAGGTGAGACTCCAGACACCTCCAGCTTTGGACAAAATTCTTTTTTTGCACATCATTGCAGAAAATTGTTTATTCATGCACATTTTCCACCTAATCACATCTCACTGAGCAAAACCAAAATGGTTTCACCAAGCAGTGCTCGAGTGTGAGTTTGAGAAACTTTTATTTGAGGTTCCCTGCTTTTAAATCATTTTTTTTCACAGCAAATAAAAAAACAGGCCTCTATGCATTGTAAATAAATCATTGTGTGATTGAAACTATTGAGTGTTTCAAAAATACTGCTCAGTATGCACCGCTAGTAGCAGTGACGTGCAGATTCTGGCACTGTGAATTGTGTAACAGTAACTATTTAATGATTACTTTTATATTGCTTGTTCTTTTGATTCCATCTTCATCTCTACTGAAAATGTAAATTTATTAACTATGAAACATTCCATATAAAAGAAATTATTCACTTATATAAAAACACTCCCCCTACTCCATCTCAGTCTGTCCATCACATGCCTGCTGTCTGACTGGCATTGCACCTGACCCCACCTTTCATCTTGTAGATGGTCAGCCCATAAAATGGCTCCATGTCACCATTTTGAGCTGAGCCTTTCCAGGTTACATGCTGCAAGTGACAGAAAGAATAAGGTTGCGAATACAGGTGGAAATGAGGTTCCTCGACCATTTGATTTGGTTTGGGCTCCTTACAAGTGTATCAGGTATGTCCCACTGGACAGAAACCCCAAGTTAGACCCAGGACCCTCTGTAAAGATTATATCTCACAGTTGATCTGATCTCTGCATGTTGCCAGGAAAAGTGGTGGGGAAAAAACAATGCAGCACAAATGCTTGTTGGTGCACTTGTATAGAACTGCCTTGCCTTTCTGACTACGTACATAATAGCTTGAAGATCATAACAATTATGGCCAGTCTACTCAGACATCATAATATTGTAGGTGTGAAAAGTTTAAAGAAAAAACAGATGTGTTATCAGCTTGGGCTCAATTATTTTCATGTGGCTTTCCCGCTGTTGCTGAAGATGGCCACCCATGGACATCATAAAGATAAATGACATTACTGAGGATGGTACCACTTAGAAACCATGAAGGTGGCTTTGGACTGCAATTGCCACAAACAGTTTTACACTCAGGTCTCCATCAGTGAGCAGTTTGATAAATTCAACAAAATAGACTTCATGTGAAAATTGTAATGAATTTCCTGGTTACACAACTGCACTTTTTGACCATCTAGTACACAGTTATAGAAGGGAATTATGTATAATCGCACTATCCGGTGTCACCCAGATGAGGATGGGTTCCCTTTTGAGCCTGGTTTCTCTCAAATTTTCTTCCTCATATCGTCTCAGGGAGTTTTTCCTCACCACCATCATCTCTGGCTCGCTCATTAGGGATAAATTTATACATTTAAAATGTATATTCTGAATTTATACATTTCTGTAAAACTGCTTTGTGACAATGTCCATTGTTAAACAAATAAAAAACAGTTGAATTGAATTGAATTGAATCTTGTCACACACAGTGAGAACCAAGTGTAGCTTCAGTATTGTGCAGTTTAGAGGAGCCACTGAGAAAGAAATATCAAAGAATTTCATGCACAACCCCCGAAAAATGCCAGTGGCAGCAATCAATTCTATGTCTGCACAATCTCCAGTTTCTGTATTCCAAATGGCACACAAAGAGCATGGCAATTTTCTCCAGCAGCCTAGCTTGTACTATTTTGTTTTTTCTTTACTTTCAAGTTGGCCATGTTGATATATGATTGACCTCTACAATTAATAAAAGAAATGTTCAGAAGCTCAAATTTGTGATATCTCCCCAGGATAAAAAAACAGAAAACACACATATGATTGATCCATAAGCCTGTGTACTCTTCGGAAACAAAAATTCATTTATCTCGTAACATTAGCAGAACCCTTTTATGTGCCATATAGAAAAATATTAAAATGTTCTTTAAAAAAGCTTATACAACAGGTTCCATGTGGAATGTTTCAGGTGCCAAAAAAATTTTGATTGTACCAATGTTTGCCATGATATGACCCTATTTTATTGTATGTAAACTACTTCATAAAATAATTGTTCACACATTTTTTTACCCAGATGGAGATGCAATCTTAAAATACAGCTAGCTATATTATTAATTTGTATACAGTATACTGTGTATGTAGACACACACACACTGAACAAGAGTCCACTCTGAAAAGAGGGAAAGAGACAACATGCCTCCAGCACGTTTGTTGTTCATTAGATGGGCGGTTAGCAAGTCACATCATAAACATAAGACATAAAACAGTTTATTCTTGTTTCTGCATGTTTTTACTAGATCATGATGATGACGAATATGTTGCAGCCTATGCCTTGAGTGTGTATTCTCCCATGTCCCTCCTAATCTTTCCCTCTGAGTCTGATAGTTTAGGTCGCCTTTGTCCACCTGCGTCTCATGGCATGAGTGTTGATTAACTATTAAGGACGCTGAAGTGGAGCATGGCAGGGAGAAGGACATCCACCAGCAAACAAGTTTTATTACCCTTATTTTTCTTCTTTAATTTTGGTTGATTAATCTTTGTTGTCCTTATATTTGGAGTTGTTCTGTGGTTTGGTTGTGGTTATTATCTTTCGAACGTTCTTTTAGGAACATTTTTGTCTTCCTTTCTTTTTTTTGTGATACATGTTTCCTTTGTGTTATGTTTAGTTTCGTTGTTTAAATAAACGATTCACACGTACTTCTTTATGTTGCGATCTCCTTTCAAGCTAATTTAAATAGGGGTTCGTAACAAATAATAATAATAATAATAACACACTGAGCACTGGAGCCCCACAGGGCTGTGTGCTCAGTCCACTGCTGTTCACTCTGCTGACTCACGACTGTGCATTAATGCACAGCTCGAATCACATCAACAAGTTTGCCAATGACACGACTGTGGTGGGTCCCATCAGCAAGTACAATGAGTCAGCATACAGAGAGGAGGTGCAGCGGCTAAAAACACTGGTGCAGAGCCAACAACCTGTCTCTGAACAAAACAAAAGAGATGGCTGTTGACTTCAGGAGCACAGAGTGACCACGCTATGCTGAACAGCGACGGCTCCTCCATGGAGATCCTCAGGTGCACCAAATTTCTTGGTGTTCACCTGGTGGAAAACCTGACTTGGTTCCTCAACACCAGCTCCATAGCCAAGAAAGCCCAGCAGGGTCTCTACTTTCTGCAAAGGCTGGAAAAAAAATCTCCCATCTCCCACCCCCATCTTCACCACATTCTACAGAGGGAGCATCCTGAACAGCTGCATCACTGCTTGGTTTGGAAATTGCACCATTTTGGATCTCAAGACCCTGCAGAGCATAGTGAGGACAGCTGAGAAGATCATTGGAGTACAGACCACCGCCACTGACAGGAAGCTAATCCCTAAGGATCTTCTAGAGTTACACCTTTTGAAAGTGCTAGCCGAATAGCACTCTGTGTCTTTTAGTGCTAATCTATAATAATAAGTGGATAGTATTTTAGCTGATGTCAGTCCAATTCCTAAATAAAATTCTTAATAGATTTTTCAGTCAGATTATAAACAAGTAGTGTCAGGTTGCAGCTACTTGGGTCTTTTTTCCACTGTGATTGCTCGCATTTTATAGTGACACCAGTTTGTGTCAACTCAAGCAATTCTTCCTGCAACCCCCTCTGCGTCTTTATACGTATACATACAGTAAATAAGGCTGTAGGTTCAACATTATCATTCACTAACTCTAGCTACTAAAGCAGTAAATTAGGTAAATTAGTAGCAGTCAGTGCAGTTAGTTGCCCTAGGCACCAAACAAACTCCTTAGGTAATATCATTTTTATACCAGAACATAATCAAATTTGTCAAGTCCAGTCTGTTAGTTAGTTTAGCGAATTCACTTTCTTTCTCAAACCCTCATGTGAAAGTCCATATCTTCTCATAAAATTGTCACTGACTTTGTCCAGTGCATTCGTTATGATTTGGTCTGACACAGCTTGATTGTGATTGGTTGGGTTGCCATTCTATTAGTCCAAAATAACTGACACTTTAAAAAAAAAAAACAGTACTTTGGCTCAACTTAGGGCATGCACAACATACAAAATAGTGACAGAGACAGAATCACTTGCCTCTGAAAATATTGGGAACCCCCGGCGCTGAGCTTATAGATATGTGAGATGCATTCCTGATTCCATGTGTGGTGGATGGCCAGCCATAGAAATTATAACAATGGTTCCATTGAAAAAATAAATTTCAAAGCACAGTAATATTAATGGGAATAACCTTAGGGCTTATCTTTCCTTGGTAAAATGGAGATCACTGAATGAGTGGCTGTATTAGTGAGTAGAGGGTGAGAGATAGTATGTGAGAGAAAGAAAAAGAGATCAAAGAGAGAAGGGCGATTCACAGGAATTACTCTGTGTAATAGAATGCATGTTTACCTCACACCTCCAGGGTTGGGGGTTTGATTCCTGCCTCCACCTTGTGTGCTTGGAGTTTGCATGTTCTCCCTGTGCTTCTGGGGTTTCCTCCGGGTGCTCTGGTTTCCTCGCAAAGTCCAAAGACATGCGTTGTAGGCTGATTGCCATCTCTACATTGTCCGTAGCGTGTGTGTGAGTGTGTGATTGTGCCCTGCAGTGGATTGGCATCCCGTCCAGGGTGACCCCCGCCTTGTGCCCTGAGTCTGGAATCTTTTTTCTGCCCTGATGTACACAGGCATTCTTTGAGTTGATTTGTGGTACATAGGAGAGGGAACTTTTTATGCTTTTTGATGCAATTCATTCAACTTTATACCTCACGGAGGTCCCAGCATCCCAAGAACTTTAAAATGCAGCTGTTTTGCTAACAGTTGAAACTGCTCACATCAGCAAAAAAAAAAAAAAAAGAAAAAGTGTTATTGCAGCATCGAATTCATTAGAAGGAATGCCCAAATGCAGGACAAAGACCATTGATTTTCCACTGTTAAGAGTTTGTGACCTTCTCTACCTGGCCTCATTGTGTTACAGTTAGCCAAAGAAAGGCTGGAACAACAGCTTGGAGGTCTTTTTCATGTTTTACTGGAGTGACATGTTATATTACATTCATCAGGTTTACTGTAACAGTAATGAAACCATAACAAAAGGGGGCCCCCTATCTGCAGAGACATAGTACCTACAATCTAAAAACAAATTTGATTAGAAAACTCGAATATTTGCTAGCTAATTAATAATATTTCACCTGAACAAAACATGTACTTTGTGCTTTACATGTACTTTGGTTATAATATGTACTTATAGCTATAACACCGTGATAGGTGAAATAACTCTATTTTTAAATGAGGTTAACATTCTAAATTAAACAATAAATAGGTAGTTTTAATTAAATAATGAATCAGCAGCATGCCTGAGCTTATTTCATTGTATCTTCTATCCCTGTACACGGGCACTCACTGTGTTTCTTAAAGGTAATGAGTTAAATTAGTTTTCTCACAAAATATTTGGCATAACTATGTTTAATTGAAAAGTATGGCTATAACAAATATTCAATATGTTTGAAAAATTCAAAAATTATATAAAAAATTTACTTTCACTCTAAAGTCCATACACAGTCCCCTCTGAAAGTATTGGAACAGCAAGGCCAATTCTTTTGTTTTTGCTCTACACTGAAGAATTGTTGTACTGGCTATGACCAATGCTTGTACAATGGCTCTGATGGATTTTCCCTCTTTTCTCAGCTTGAAAATGGCTTGCTTTTCTCCCATAGACAGCTCTCTGGTTTTCATGTTGGTTTATCCTTTTTTACCAACAAATACAGTCTTCACAGCTGAAACCCAGGGCTAACTAGACATTCAGAGCTATTAATTGTTTAAACAATCACTATAACAGGATGCACCCAGACAACTGGAAAAACTTGTCAGTCACATGTTCCAATATTTTTGATCACTTGAAAAAATGCTTGGGTTGTTTAAGTTATTAGATTTAATCCCAGGGGGAAATTGCTTAAACAACATCATCAGTAAACGAGTAGCAGCTCTCATCGAAAGGTTTTATTCAGTATGCATCACATGACTTGAATTGACAGTGAATTGACAATAACTAATAGACATTGCTGTTCCAATCGTTTGCCTGATACTCTTCCAGCTAGGCTAAAAGGACTCGTCTGATACACTGAGCTGGAGTCACCCTAGGGTCCAGCTCAAAATGGACGTCATCAGGCATGGATACGACAGGTGAATTGAGCAGCGGCTCTCTAGTCAGTGCTCCAAGCTTTGTGGGTTTTAAATCGTCAGGATTCACAAAATGCATGAGCTTGCACAAGAGGAGCCTAAATGGAAAGGATTTCAGCTTGTCTTCGGAATCTCAATAGAGAGTTTGTACTTCCATCCTTGAATGACACATTTAGTCTCAAAGACTCCCATGGAGTTCAATAACTCCCCTCGATTCAGCTTGTAGTATGGCGTTGCCAGGATAGATTGGTGTATCGGCTGCTAGTTTAGTCACCTTTCCAGCTCACCACATTACCAATGCATTCATTGTCTCAGTGTGAGAACCCTTCAAAATAAATTTCTGGCAATGCTACTACATTGATTTGTGTTGTTTGTGTCTTTTTTTTTTTGCAATTGCAATTGGTGCACATTGCTCAGGTATCTGTTGAGTAGAGTTGATTCCATTGAGCAGTTCATATTATTGTAGCTGTGCCTAATTCAATTTAACACTATGCTCCTGTGACAGCTGCCTTGACTCTTTATTGCCTGCATTTTGTTCAAGGTGTCTCAGTCTTCTGTCCTGTTTGCTAACACTTGAGCACAGTATGAAGGTGAGAGTAGCACTCTGCTGCAGTGAAAAAAAAAGTGTTTTTTATTTATTTCATTTCCCATGAATCATTCTGCCACAAAAAAAAGAGTCATGCAGCGCTTCATCAACACAGTCCATCATGCACAGACCTTTGTTGTAATGTTTTTAATGAATTTGTGCTGTTATGGGATTATCTGCCTCTTTGGGAGAGTTGAAGGTTTCGTAATTGTTTGGTGACCAAACGATTTAAGAATGTCTCCTGGCTCAGACAGATTTATGACAGGAACACAGAGGGGAAATGCATACATTCATTGCACTCCATTACAACTTTCTAAGCCAGATAAGCCATTTTGATGAATACTCCAGTGAATTCATTACTAAAACATGTCCTTTGGTTAATAGATAACAGCAAGACAGATAGAAGAATGGGAACATATACAAAGAATGCCCTGGCAATTTGTACAGATTTAATAGGTAAAATCCTTTCTTCCTGTAACCTGTTTTGCGATCCCATTTGTACACTATATTAGCATTCACTCTCATACTGTTGCTAAAATGTAAATATCATTTAGAATTTAATAGACTTCCATAGACGTGTATTACCCATGTACATGATTTCCATCCATCCATTTTCTGTACCTCTTATCCTACACAGCGTCACAGGAACCCTGGAGCTTATCCCAGGGAACTCGGGGCACAAGACAGGGGACACCCTGGACGGGGTGTCAAACCATCACAGAGCACAATCACACACACTCACTACAGACAATTTGGAAACACAAGTCAGCCTACAATGCACATGCTTGGGGGATGAAACCCCCAAAGCACAGGGGAGAACATGCAAACTCAACCCAGGAGGGGCAAGGCAAACGTTTTAAGTACTGTCATTTTACTATACTTCTTCTTCTTCTTTCGGCTTTTCCCTTCAGGGGTCGTCACAGGGAATCATCACTCTCCACCTATCCCTATCTTCTGCATCCTCAACACTTGCACCCACTAGCTTCATATCCTCATTTATT
>CM074953.1:21832144-21845492 GCA_037577455.1 Pangasius macronema | reverse complement strand
TTTCTGTAAAGCTGCTTTGCGACAATGTCCATTGTTAAAAGCGCTATACAAATAAACTGAACTGAACTGAACTGCAAGTATGTGTCTAACTGCTGTGCTACGACCTTTTCTGAGATCTTGGAAATAAAGGTGAGGTTTGATATTGGCCTAAAGTTTGTAATGGAGAATTCTTCCTGGATTATTTCTTTCAGGATATTGGCCAGAATTTTTGAATCTCATCAGGTAAAGATGTTGCATGGTGGACTTAAAGGTTCAATTGTTTTGTTGGTTTTTTTTTGTTTGTTTGTTTTTAACTTATTTTTTACTCCTTACATGAACAAATAACCTAGAAAGTATGAGGAACAATTCTTTAATAATTATCAATTGTAGAAAATATTTTTTTTATAAGCACATTGTGTGGCTGAAAAACCCACTTTAGAAAACTGTGGACTGGGCAGGACTGCTTGCTGTGCTTACATGGGCCTCCTGTCAGTCTTTTTATAGACACTCCCCAACGCCCCTTTACTCCACCCCCATCTGATTCTGGAAAGGACAACATGACAAAATCCATTAAGTGTCTTAATGGACTTGTGAATTTGTTGTTTGAGCTATGAAAGAGGGGAGAAGATATAAACTGTATGAGGTGGCTATATCAGGTATGTGGGTCACCTATCAAGTAACTTACAGTACACCAACACTAACTGAACTCCACTTGCCCCCACAGATTCTCGGGGTGTGCTTTGTGTACATGGGCGGGAATGAGAGCTGGGTTCAAGGATTAAATAAATAATTCCAATATTATTCTACTTCAACTACTTAACAGCTAAAGACCTAATCTTAACTAATGTACCTTTAAGCAGAAAAGGCTTTAATCATGTTCCTAACAGCCAGCAAATGATTGTGGTGTGTGTTTGTGTGTGTGTGTGTGTGTGTGTGTGTGTGTGTGTGTGTGTGTGTGTGTGTGTGTGTGTGTGTGTGTGAGAGAGAGAGAGAGAGAGAGAGAGAGAGAGAGAGAGAAATCATGTATACAGTTCCTCCTTACTAACTGACCAGGAGCTCATTTTGTCATCACCAGTTATCAAATGGAGAACATAAGTGCCTAGACAGCAAGAAAATGGAGAGAGACAATGACTAAAAACTGACAGAGAGATTTAGAGAAACACATGAACAGAGATGGATATAGAAAGAGTACCTAAACACACACATATCTTCTGCAGCAGTACTGGTAGAGGGGCTATCTGAAAAGCTCTAAGAGTGTATATCTATGGAGTCCAGGGACTGGCTTTAATGTACACATTTCTGAGTGATGGATGAAGGTACAGAGATTGTACAGCAGCATTATGGGAGTGAGCCGAGAATGAGAGAATAGAGGTAATGAGGTCAGCAATACACACCGATAAGTATTCTGAGATACAGCAGAATAAAACTGAGTACAAATGTTCCCATTAATGGGAAAAACCAAACAAACAAGCACATTTTTGCTGACATCTTAACATTATCTAGATATACAAGCAGAAAGAAAATTGAAAGAGAATCAGAAATAGAGAAACTGAGAGGAACAGAAACAGAAATACATGAACAGAGATGGATAGAAAGAGAACCTTAACACTCACGTCTCACCTGCATCAGTATTGGTTTAGGGGGCATCTGAATGGCTCATAATGAAATTGTCACGTCCAATAAGTGTATATTTACTGAGTCCAAGGACAGGTTTGTGTGGACATTTCTGAGTGATGGATAAAGAGATAGATAGTGGCATTATGGGAGACAGCTGGGTGAAAATGGAGGGGATGAGGTCTGCAGTACACACTAGTAAGTATTTGAGATGCACCTGTAAATGTATGAAAGTACTAAATAATGATCCCAATAATAATAAAAAAGATTTTCAGATTAGTATATAAATTGTGCTAATTAAAGGTAGTAAATGTGTACCTGTAACTGCCAGAGGAGGTGTGTAGAATATGTATACCTCCTCATAAATTTGCACACAAGGAAAGGTCTTCCAACAAAATCACACAGAGTAGTGATGTGTGGCTGAGTACTTGAATTAAAGTCCCCTGTACATCAATCTTTCCATAGAAATTTGTCACTGAGGTGATGTAAGTTCCAAAAGACAAGGAACCTTGCAGTTATCAAGGGTTCACTGAGCAACAGTTACATATGTACCTAGTACTGTATATCACCCATCCTAAATGGCAGTGGCGATGTGGAAAAAACCTCCATAACAACCAACCATGTCATGAGGAACAAGACTCACCATTGTGAATTGTGCTCAGAGATAACCACTGCACGCACACCACTGTAAGGGCAAAGTTAACCTTACAGAATCTGCAGAAAGTGCATGGTGATGTCCAGGTAGCACAGACTTCCCGTAGTAGCACACCTCTAAAAAGGGTCTATAAGGAGAAGATATATGCATGTGCATACAGCCTGCCTATAGCTCAAGAAATCTTGGATTAATCCTGGATTTAGACACAAGGTCACCCCAGATTCTGGCTGCCAACCCAATCTTATTGCCAGAGCATGCAACTTTCTAACTCTTTTAATTGAAGTGATTGCTAGCAGGAAGGCAGTTTCTAGAGACACACATTTCAAGTCACCATCATGCATAGGCTCAGAAGGAGGGTCCTTAAGGAACTCTAGGATGGGGGGTGGGGGGTCGTGCCAGGCTTCTAGTGGACCATGGTAGTTGGAGGTGCCTTGCCCCTCTATGAACAGATGCTATCCACCATAGCAATGATTGCCACATGCACTTTTACTGCAGAAGGAGACTTGAGGCTATCTAGCAGTCTCTGAAATAAACTCAGAATCTTAGGTATTAGGCAGAGCATTGAGTCTAGATGATGATGAACACTGTTCACAGAACTTCCACTTAAGCGTATACAAGGCCTCTGTGCTAGGGGCACTTGTTTCCTGGACTGCTAGATCACAGTTGGCAATTCAGCCTGAGAGGCCAGAACCACAGGCTGCGTGTGGCAAATTCTCCAGTCCATTTAGGTGGAAGCCACCAGGTGTTCTGAAAACTAGAATAATCAGCAATGGGAAGCTATGCCTTGATGGCCATCTTAGGGCCACAAGGAGGTCTCCTAGGCTCAGTTGCTGAATCCTGTACAGCATGGGAAGAATCAGTAGTAGAGGAGAAAGGGTGCACAACAAGTGGTCTGTCATGGGTCAGGGAGACCAACAACCGGCAATGTATTAATTTGGCACTGGCAAAGAGGTCCACAGATCTGGGCTAACACCTCTGTGTGCAGACACAACTACCCTGGACATACATGCCATCTCAACACTCCATCCTTCTCACCATTGTACAGTCAAGACACATGATTTGCTATTGGTGAATATTGTCATGGCCCAACAGGGGTAATTCTGTGCAAGGCAGAAAGGCAGAGAGAGCTGCTTGACCATATGCTGCCCTGATAGTTGATATAGCTGACTGTCATTTCATTTTCTGAGCAGACCAGCATGTGGCAACGTCTTAGAACAAGTAGTACCAGAAAACTTCCAGAGAAATTTCCCTCAATTCTAGATGGTTGGTTGGTTCTGAACACATGTCCCCAGTACCCCTGTAGCACCACTCAGCTCCAAAGACTGTAGAGGAGGTGTCTGCAATGATTATTTAAAATGGACCAGCATCCACCTACCTTAAAGCACACATGATGTCCCACCCTGGACCCACCATCTGTAAAGGTACAAGGAAAACACACATCAAGACTTCTCTCTCCTGGCACCCAGATGGTAGAATGAACTCCCCCTGCCTGTTTGAAGTCAGTGGCACTTTAGTCACTTTAATCTTCAAATGAAGACTAAAGACCTACCTGTTCATCAAGCACTTTATTTTAGGACTATGAAGTCGCTCTGGATAAATACTGTAAGTGTTTCATTTCATCAGTATATTATTTCCTATAACATTGTTTCCTGTTGTTGTTGATTTGTGTTTGATTGTGTTTGAAGAGCTTTATTAATTTATACACACTTCAAACGATAGGAAAATATATTGCTTCAGCAGCAGGTACTATAGTTTATGTAGTTCTCTAATTTTGTGTAAAGGAATTCTATTGGACAATAAAGACGATTTTGCATAAGAATAGTGGATTGATACTAAATATAGCAGTACTGTATCTGCACAGTACCTTTACAGCAGCAACCTATTGGAACCAGTAACATGTTTGTCTTGCAGTAAATAACTCAAAAGCAGATGTACAGGAGGTCAAATGGGCTGTACATGGAAAATCAACCTCTGGGAGATTATTGTGTCAGTTTACAAAACAAGGAACCTAAGTGTGGCACCTTTACTATACTCGTCATAACCCAAGACATCATTACTGTCTTCCTGCTGTGGTCAAGGAAAAGCAAAAGCAGTTAGAGAGGAATGGTCTCCTTAGTTCCATCTTTATTCAGTGCCCACAATTGTACTGAATGTTTTTTTAAAGTCAGCCTGTATGGTCCCGTGGCAAGATGGATTTTGCCCTGAGACCATGATTATTTCATATGGTGACAATGTTACAGGGCTTTATCATTGCCCATATTTTACTTCTATAGCAGAAATCTGCTATAAAGCATGTGTGTTTTCACCATGGGGTGAGAGGGGAGTTAAGGGTGCGATGGATGATAGGTTTCTGTAACCGATTAGTGGGTTGTGAACTGCACACTCTGCCCTGCATTTTATCGATTGGGCATATTTTATGCATCAACTTTATTCTGGCAAGGTCATTAGTGGCTTATTTAGCCTTTCACACACACACGAACACACATTCGCGCACCCACACACACACACACACACACACACACACACACACACACACACACACACACACATCTACACACACACCTTCAGACTGAGGCTTTATCTGTGTATTTTAAGATGTTTTTCATTACACAGACCCATCCAGAAACAAGGAGCAGTAATGAAAATGGTAATGAGACAGGTGAGGAGGGTGGTGAGGTGAGGAGAGAGATAGAGAGAAGAAGAGCGATGCTTATACGCTCTGAATGGAGTGCATAACAATTCTGTGTCTAACAAATATGCACTATCGGTTCCTGCATGGTTAACAGTTCTGGGTTTCTAAACTGCTTTGGTTTCAGTTTCCCCAAAAGGACAAACTAGGTGCAAGATAGAGCCTTTTTTTTTGTATGAAAGCAGATTAATGTTTTTTGTAGTCTCTCTGAAAATGTGCAGAGCTAAATAAGTAAAACTCACAGTAATACCCTGCAACAACATTTAATACATACAGAAGAGAGAATAATCATTGTTTTTAAAACCCAATTTACAAAAACTGCAATCTTGCATTCACACTGGCAATGATTTTTCACCTTGCTTATATCATCTTCCACTAAACTCTAAGCTTAAGTGATTCTGCCTCTTGTTGCCAGCTAGAATGATTGACTTCCCAGTGCACTGTTGCCCTTCTACCCTTCCAGTCACATACTCAAGTATGGCTTACATATTACCAAAAATAACTAAATAACTTAGCTAAAATAACCACTAAGCCCACTTGCTCTAAGATCTGCTTGTACCTATATTTGTTTTTGTATTTGAATTTAAAATACATAGTAACATTTCATTAAATTGATTTTTAGTAGTCACATTAATTTCATTATCATACATTTTCTTGTTTTTGGTAATTGACAGGGAATTGAAAGTTAGGCCCACAAATATACACTTAGGTCCTTAGGAAGTCTGTTAGAATGACTGTTGTGTTCTGATGAGTGTTAATTTTATGTACACTCCTGGGGAAAAAAATCAGCCAAGCCCAAAACGGCAAAATATGAAGCTTTTAATGGTCTTAAAAACAAATCATTGGTTGAGAAAATAAGCAGGAATGAAACAGATGCACTCCTGAGAGCTCCTGTGCCTCCATTTGCTCATTTACTTTTGCTGCAGTGAACTGTTTGTTTGGGGAAAAGCTAGAAACAGGGAAATTCACTTCTATAGTCTTCTTGTACGCAAAGGTTAAATGTTTGATGTAAAATTCAAACTATCACGTCTGGGTGTACAAAATTTTCCAAAAATATCTTCTAGGATGTTTTTTTTTTAAAGATTAGTGATTATCTGGTTATCTGCCGCACCTGATGCAGCTCATCAAGGGCCACAAGACTTAAACATCGAAGGGAAAAGCTCCCGCATACTAACTTCCTTTATCTATTTGTTTCATTCCTGCTCATTTCCTGACCAATGATTTGTTGTTAAGATGATTAAAAGCTTAATTTTTTGGCTTAATGGCTTGGACCATTTTTTTTCCCCAGGAGTGTAGGTATTTAATGTATAGCATATTACAAATCCGAAAGGAAAAGTTTTGTAATTACTCATCAATAATTCTGTGCCAATCTTCTGAAATTGGTCTGGACCTGCCACAGTTTTTCTCGCATTTGAGCTTCATTAATAAGTAAACTTCTATTGTAAAGGTGTTTCATAATTGTTTTGAATACACATTGATCACCAGCACTTTAATTTAAGAACGTTAATACTGATTGGGCTAAGCCACTGTTTTGCTATCTGACTGATCAACAAAGAAGTCTGACTTGTAACACCTTTGTAACTTAAAGTTGCTCCGAGAGACTGGAAAGAAGATAACACTACTCACTCCTGCAAAATATAAGGGTTTCACAATATACTACATAAAAATTTTGATGCAAGCCTTATTTATAATCATCCAGTATCTCTTTATAAAATAGCTGTTCAATGTTTATGGATGTGTTATGGAGGCCTAGTGAAGGTACCCTTCAGATAAAGTGTTTCTATTGTCTATTTCTTTATTGTATGTTTGTACTATTCATTTATTTGTTGTTATATATCAGCTCATTTGTACTTATTGAGGGGGATTGATCAGACTGTGCTTCTACTGTGGTACCTCAGTGCATCGTATGGCACCCGACATTTTCATTAAGAAGAGTTGTTGAATATTCAGACACCTCCTCTGTTGTTATGTCTGCTGCTGGTCACTAGAACCAGAGGGAACTTTGTCAGCTATGACCTAGTTGGACAGCTCCATGTAGAGACCAAACCAAGTAGAGACCAATGCCTCTACAGGTGCAGGTGCTGGATATAGATTCATAGGAGGCGGGACTGTGACAGTGCACCTCAGACGTTAAATTGAAAGTCAGTGTTTGAAAGAATCCTGTTTCTCATCACGTCGCTACAACATCACAAACTTCCTTAACATTAGCTCTAAGTTAAAGGTGAAGAATGTGAATTTTATGTGTCACAGATCTCATTCTATATTATCAGCAAGGAGAAAATAACAATGGACCAAAATAAAGTGATTGCAGTAAAGGGGTGGACAATGCCCAGCAAGGTCAAAGAATTACAGAGGTTTCTTGGATTTGCAAACTTCGAAAGTTAATTCAGGGCTTCAGCCCCATGGCCGCTCGTCTCACCTCATTTCCTGAAGAAGGTCTTACAAAAGCTTCTACTCACCTCATTTCCTCATTTCCCTATTTTGAAACACCCCAATCATTTTCAACTATTTACCGTGCAGGACAGTGCATCAGAGACTGGGGTTGGGGCTGACCTACCAAAACTCCACCCCATGGCCTTCTTCTCAAGAACACTGAGAGCTCCAGAGCTGTTAGAGTCCAGAAATTTGGAGTTGAGTTCAATTCCAAGTGATGGGAATCAACTTGGAATCAATGGGGGTCGATTCCAAGAGTCAATAACAGTAATTTTCTCAATTCATGACTCTGAAAACCAAGACATAGGGAAATAGATTGGGCAAAAATAAACAGTGCAATATTAATTAAGGACATGGAATGGCTTTGAACTGCTATGTACAGTATTTCAACACATACTGCTACTGTTATGTGTTGCAATCTGAACGCAGGACCAGTGATTTGCTAAGTGAGCAAAGAAGTAGTACTGTACAGTATCACAACAGAGTTCTATAACCTTAGTACTTTGCATCAACCTTTGCTTAAGGCTTTAACAAACACTTATGAACACATCATAAACTGATATGTATTTATAGTGATATAAAAAGTCTGCACACACCTTTAAAATGACTGATTTTTATATGAAAAAAATGAAACCAAGATAAATCATGTCAGATCTTTTCTCACCTTTAATGTGAAATGTGAATAAGAAACATTATAGGGAAAAATAGGAAAAATAAAAAACTTACAATAACCTGGTTGCATAAGTATGCACACTCCTAAACTAATACTTTGTTGAAGCACTTTTTGATTTTATTACACCACTCAGTCTTTTTGGGTAAGAGTCTATCAGTGTGGCACATCTTGTCTTGGCAATATTTTCCCACTCGTTCTTGCAAAACCATTCAACATTGTAAGAGCATCTTTAAAAAAAAAAAAAAAAAAAAAAAAAAAAACAGCCCTAAAACATGATGCTGCCACCACCATGCTTCACCATGGGGATGGTGTTCTTCTGGTGATTTGTTTTTTTTGCACCAACCTTTGGAATTATGGAATTATTATATATTTTGGAATTGGTCTCATCAGACGAAAAGACATTTTGCCACATGTTTTGGAGAGATTTAGTTGAGCTTGGATGTTTTCTGTGAGAAAGGGCTTCCGTCTAGCCCCGTCTAGGAAACACCTTCGGGTGGGTAGATTTAATGTGTTTCAGCACAGGCTGTTTGAAAGCCAATTTATTGCAAATTTTACTTTTTACTTTGTTGTCCAAAGTACAATACTGCCAGACTACTGATGTGTGTGCAATGGAGTGATGAATTTTTCAGGCAGACTGTCTAGACAGATGGACAGCACTCCATGTGTGTGCAGGTGCTGGCAAACTACAACATCACTGTGTGGAACTGAGTCCAAAGCTTTGGCAACTCTCAATTCCCAAAGGCCCGAAATTGATTCTTTTTACTTAGCAGTAAAACTGGCAGTAGAGGAGTGGCATCAGTGGTTGGAGGATACAGCACACCCTTTATGCACATACAGTAGATCACAAGAACCTTGAATATCTGAAAACAGCAAAAAGTTGTAACCAAAGACAAGTCCACTGGGCCCTATTCTTTTCCAGAATTCAGCTAAAGTTCTCGTATCATCAGATTAATGCTTCATCAGCATCATTTCCTGGGACCAAAAGAAAACGCACATCAAACACTGCCATCCCATGACGAGTGATACGTTCCACCTCGCCTACAAGAGAAATTAATCACCTGGGTCCATGCATCTCTGGCTATGGGACACCCTGATGTTCATAAAACCAATTTATATATACCTAGGCTAAAGATATTCAACCTCAGTTTCACTATATTTAATTCACTATATCAGAATTCCAGTGGGTCAAAAAGTTACATACTGTACAACAAATTAACTGTCTCTTTACACAGTCTGGATATTTTCCCTAAATTTCCAGATGATTCCAGAAATAGATGTAACAAATAGATGTTACGAAGCATCTAATTGGCCAATTGTCATAATTAACAGTTAATTGGGAGTGCACCTGTGGCTGTATTTAGAGCCAGTGCTTTTTGTCCTTGATATCATGAGAAAATACAATCAACTCAGCCAAGGCCTCAGAGAAAAAAATGTGGACCACCACAAGGTCAGTTCCTCCTTAGGAGCAATTTGCAAATATAAAAATCTTGTCAATCATTCAGGAAGGAGACACAAATTAACTCTCCAGGGATGAAAAAGTTCGGTCCAAAAGGTGCAACTGAACAGAAAGACAACAAGAAGTCTCTCTATCCAGAATGTGCCCCTCAGTCCAAAGAGACTTAACAGCCACCATTAAGTCTTACTTTGCCATGGCCTGAAAGGCTGTCATGAAAGAAAGAAGACACTACTCTAAGACCAGCATAAAAAACAGGCTGAAGTTTATAGGTGATCACCATTAGGAAGACGTAACCTTTTGAAGCTGTTTTCTCTGGCCAGATGAAACAAAAAATTTACTGTTTGGCCATAATGTTATGTATGTGTTATGTATGGAGGAAAAAGGGTGAAGTTTTAATCTGAAGAACACAATTTAAACTGTGAAGCATGGGGGTGGCAGCATCATGTTGTGGGATGTTTTTCTGGAAAAGGATTGGTGCACTTCAAAAAAAAAAAAAAATAGACACATCATGAGGAAGGATGAAGTTTATCTAGAAATCCTGAAGCAATACCTCAAGTCGCTACTGGGTCTTCCAGTAGGACAGTGATCGGCCAAAGCTGCAACAAAATTGCTTAAAGACAACAAAGTGAAAGTATTAGAGTGGCCATCAAAAAAGCCCTGACCTGAATCCCAGAGAAAAGCATGTCTGAGCGAGGAGGCCCACAAACCTGACTGAGTTACACCAGTTCTGTCAGGAGAAATGAGCAATAATTCCAACAAACTATTGTGAGAAGCTTGTGGAAGGCTACAACAAGAATCTGATTCAAATTAAGCAAATAAAAGGCAATGCCACTAAATACTAACAAAGTGTATGTAAACTTTGGACACACTGAAAATATATAGTAAATACAAGCTGAAATATACCTGTCTGCCAGGTATTATTTTAAAGAACATCATATAAATGAAATAAATAGATGCTATAATTGAGTTAACACAGGAAATCAGGAGGAGAATCAGAAAGGCAGGGTCGGGTATTTACCACGGGCCAAATATGTGCAAAATTCTCTGTTACTCAGCCACTCAGCTAACCTCATTCCAATATGAGCTAGGACATCAGTCACCCCATTCCCATGGGATGCTAACCCCACAGATTCACCTGCAGCAGACGAATAATTCAGAAGAAGCTAACATGTCTATGCCTGTTCAATGCCTAAAACAAATAGCACAACATAATAAGAAAATTGCAGATCGTCTCCAGTGAAAGACTCCCAGGCATGAACCAGGGGACAGAGTGCAGCTCTCTACAAGGCTGTAAAAAATTATCCCACAAGTTCATCTCCCCATTGAAGGTGCTTCGACATATCAGCAACAGCATACTGTATATGACTGAGATTATTGAGATTACTGCAGTGGAGGATCTGATAGAGAGGGCAAACTATTCGAAAGCCTCGGTGCCATTACAGAAAAGGTCCTATCGCCTTTGGTTTTTAATCATGTCTGGGGAATGGTTAGTAACAACTGAGAAGAGGATGTGAGAGTTCGCTGAGAAGAGCGACGGTGGAGAAGATATATATATATGGGGGGCGAGTCCATGCAAGGTTTTAGAAACAAACAATAAAATGTTAATGTCTGATTTTGTACACTGAATGACACATGAATCTGATCTGTTATATTCCTGATTAAAGTCCCCATAAAACTAACGTTGTAAATTCATTTCAATTTTATTTGTATAGCACTTTTAACAAAGGACATTGTCGCAAAGCAGCTTTACAGAAATATACGAATTCTGGATATAAATTTTACACTTATGAATTTATCCCTAATGAGGAAGCCAGAGGCGACGGTGGTGAGGAAAAATTCCCTGAGACGATATGAGGAAGAAACCTTGAGAGGAACCAGACTCAAAAGGAAACCCATCCTCATCTGGGTGACACCGGATAGTGCGATTATACATAATTCCCTGTGTACTATATGGACAAAAAGTGCACTTGTGTAAGAACTTGTGAGCTTATGAGCAACATATGAATATACATAAGCATCTGAGTTATTTCTGAATTCATTAGTTTTCACATGAAGTCTACTGTGTTGAAGTTATCATCCGTTCATTGATGGAGACTTGAGTGCAAAACTGTTCATATCAATTGAAGTCCAAAGCACCTTCATGGTTTCTAAGCGGTACCATCCACAGTAACGTCAAGTATTTTTAGGCTGTCCATGTTGGAGGCCTTCCTCAGCAGCAGCGAGCGATCTCAACTGATGAGAACTCCAAACAGAAGTAGGGCATCAGGATGGATCAGGTAGGTCCGGATAGCAGAAGGGGTCAGGATCACTGGCTTCTCAGGAGTCGCATGTGTAGCTCGAGAGAGAGAGAGAGAGAGAGAGAGAGAGAGAGAGATTGTAAATAGTTGAATACAACTGATTTTAATGGAATATCTACATAGGCATACAAAGGCCCATTTTCAGCAACCATCACTCCTGTGGTCCAATGGCACATTGTGTTACGTAATCTTTTATCATGTTAAAAGGCTAATTTGTCATTAGAAAAAAACTTTGTGAGAGAAAACTTGACTTGAAAACATCCTAAATTTGAGCTCCATGTTTTGCCAGTTAAATTACTTGTCTTTAAAAAATCGATTCTTATTTTGACTTCCGCAGCGTCGGACTTTTAATTTGAAATCAAATCAATCCGCAGAACCGGAAGTGTTCGTAGCCGCTAATATCACTGTGCTAAGGCGGATCCCCTTCTCTAACGTCTCTGAAACTTTGTTCCGATTCAACTATCCACTCTGTTAAACACAGTAAGTCACCTGTTAACGTATTGAATAAGTGTGTGCGTGTTCAGGCTCTCAGTAAAGCCGTGCGTGTGATATGTTACAGTAATGATAACAATGATGATAGTAATAATGAAGTTAGCAGAGTCCCAGTAACTCGCTAGCGGCGAGAGGCGCTGACTGTTAGCCGGATTTACTCTTTCAGATCTTCAGCCTGTGACTCGGTTACACAGCGACAGCAGTGGAAGAGCATGGGGGACAAGGAGCTGATGTGGGCTTTGAAAAATGGTGATTTGGACGAAGTGAAAACGTTATTGAAGAAGGTAAGAGACGCGCACACGGCGGCTGCCCGGAACCACAGCCGTGTTATTTATGAGCGCTTATAAACACAAGCAGTGCAAGGTTAATGTACAAGATAGCTAGCTAGCTAATAAACAAGCTAACTGATAAACTAGCTAACTATTGCTGAAAAAATGGGGGGGTAGAAGAAAGCCTAGCTGGCCGCGTTGCTCTTTATCAGGCCTTGTTACCAAAAAGCAAGTTGCCTGTTGTATCTCTCTATCTGTCTATCTATGTGAGTCTGTGGCTAACATTATCTCGGTGTTGTGTTATTTATAACAATATTATTTTGAAGAGCATTAATGTTTAGCTTGCATGGGAAGCTGAATGTGGAAGGATAGATGGAGTGGGTGTGTGATGATGCCCTGGTCCGCTCCACACGAATCAACCGTTTCTGAGGCTGTTCACACAGTCAGGCCTACACGACCAGTCGAGTCGGACATCTTACCGCACACTAATGACCTGATAATGAACCTTACACCTGAAGCCTTCAGGAGAAGTGCGCTCCCCGTGCTGCTGAGGCTTTTCAGGGGAAAAGTCGCCGGATGACGCAACAGGCTGATTTACATATATTCACCGACTGGCCAGGATCATTTGCTTATCCAAACGAGTTACATGAAGCAGGAAGAATTTCTGAAGACGCTTAGAATGAAAAGGGCTTTTCACACAGAGCTTAACCCCCGAGTTATCATCATTCAAACCCACTTTTAACCCCCGAGTTATCATCATTCAAACCCACTTTTAACCCCCGAGTTATCAT
>CM074953.1:21819510-21831733 GCA_037577455.1 Pangasius macronema | reverse complement strand
ACTCCCCTTTTAACCCCCGAGTCGTCGTCATTCAGACTCCCCTTTTAACCCCCGAGTCGTCGTCATTCAGACTCCCCATTTAACCCCCGAGTCGTCGTCATTCAGACTCCCCTTTTAACCCCCGAGTCGTCGTCATTCAGACTCCCCTTTTAACCCCCGAGTCGTCGTCATTCAGACTCCGCTTTTAACCCCCGAGTTATCGTCATTCAAACTCCCCTTTTGTCTGTGGTGTGAAATGATGCGGTGATACAATGTTGGGGTTAGATACTTAACAGACACCCAATCAGAATTCGAGCAGTGTGTGCCTCATATCACAGTTTGTACGGTCACGATAGTGTACAAGTAAACACGCGTCTCTCCAAGCTTAAAAGGAATTAAAAAAAAAACATTCATATGATTTGCTCATCTGTTTTCTTTCTTTTGTCTTTGTGTCTTTATTTTCTTGCCTTTGTGTGTCTCAGGAGGCTTAA
The DNA here is from genome assembly GCA_037577455.1 of Pangasius macronema. Taxonomy (NCBI): domain Eukaryota; kingdom Metazoa; phylum Chordata; class Actinopteri; order Siluriformes; family Pangasiidae; genus Pangasius; species Pangasius macronema. The sequence continues at coordinate 21,831,263 of CM074953.1, read as the reverse complement.
AACAGCCAAGGAGGATTTATCTGGTGACAGTTTTTCTCACTGATGTGAAAGTGCTAGACAAGCCGTTACAAGCGTGTTGTATTCATACATTCATGTTTACTGACACCACAGATATGCAAAAAGGAAGTTAACCCAGGGTATGCCGATATTAATCAGAATTGAGTAATATTCTAATTAGTATTGAGTCGTGTGTGTAAACGCCGCAATCCGATCGCCCGATTCAGATTAAGACAATATTCCGATTCCCCAGATTCCCACCTTTGGATTATATTGGAATATAATCGGTTCCAATATATTCCAATAATTTAATATAATCAAATTTGTTGCTTATATGCACCTTATTCAGAAAATCCACTGAAAGGAGATATATATACGCATGTTTAATCCACAAGGAATTATGGGTGCTAACAGATGCTTAGCTGTAGGCTAGGTATTTAGCTATAGTGACCCCCCTAAATAAGGCCTGAACTCTCTGAAGGACTTCAGAACAAGATGTAGAGGTGGTCTTGAAATTTTTCACTTACTGTTAAGCTTTAATAGTGATAAGGAGTTCACATTGTTCAGTTTATCTGGGGGGAAAAAAACAAAAAGTCAATATACATTTTACAGCGTAAAATGGGTCATACTATTGTAAAAGCATGAGCGCGCTCAGAAGGCTAAATGCGGGAAATACCACGCAGTCGTGCAGTCAGTCGATAGCGGGAGATACCGTACGTGTTTGAAAGACACTTTTTCTAAGATAATAAATGTCATACTCTAAATATATTTGTACATTTGTCTCAAGAATAAATTTCCCGCACAGTTCATCAGAATGAAACGTTTGTGGTGATATGGTTAAGGTGAAGTCTTGAGTGTGAATGAATCAAGCTGATAAAATCCTGTTCATTAAAGTAGCATTATTTAAGAGCTGTTGTGTTCAGTACAGAAAGTCAGTATCACTTCACTCGGCTGCGTTCACCACGTAAAACTCCAACTTTAGCAGCAGTCCCACTGAAACCCTTACCACATTAGAGTTAGTGACATCAGCGGACACAGCAAGCGATGCACTTTTCATGACTGTAATTTCTGACCTTAAATCTGAAAGCTAATAAATAAACAGATGTATGTTACTCGATATCCATTCCTTATATACAGACCCCTCTGAAAGTATTGGAACAGCAAGACCGGTTCTTTTGTTTTTGTTGTACACTGAAGACATTTGGGTTTGAGATCAGAAGATGAATATGAAATGATAGATGAGAATTTCAGCTTTCATTTCCTGATATTTCTATCTAGACTTGTTAAACAGGTTAGAACATGGCACCTTTTTGTCCCGGACCACCCAATCTGTAGATGAGCAAAAGTATTGGAACAGATAGTCTTAAAGTATATATGTTGCATGTCCTTGGCTCGTAATAACTTCATCAAGCCAACGACTGATTGACATCACCAAACTGTTGCGTTCTTCTTTTGTGATGTTTTTCCAGGTGAAATGCTGCTCGGTTGGGTTTAAGGTCTGGCGATTGACTTGGCCAGTCTAAAACTTTCCACTGTTTTTTGCTGTCAGTCACGTTCCAGTATTTTTATCACTTGAGAAATGGGTGTTCTAAGCTGTTTAACACATCTAGATGTAAAGATCAGGAAACGAAAGCTGACATTCTGATCGGTCATCTCATATGCATCTTTTGATCTCAAACCCAAATGTCTTCAGTGTAGAGCAAAAACAACTGAATTGGCCTTGCTGTTCCAATACTTTTGCAGGAGGCCGTGTATAACAGCAGTACCGCTCTCTCGCTCGTGCTGGTGTGCTGAATATCGGCACAGCTGTGAGTAGCTACGGCACTAGGCCCAATCCCAGCCGTGCTGATATTCAGTGCAACAGCGTTTAATGGCTTCATGTTAAGATTTAATGTAGTTCCTGTTATCAAGTTACCATTGAAAAGTGGATTGTTTTGTAGAACCCTGCGGTCTGGAGTGTTATTCCACTTACACCACAGCGACGTGCCAGAGACTGCAGTGTTTAATACAGAACGACACGTCACACACTCAACATTTTATACCTAATGCTGAGGAGCTGCCACCAGACACAGTCCTGTTCTCACCTATAGCCACCATAAGCAGTCATTCACCTGCCTCTCTCTCTCTCTCTGTCTCTGTTTCTCTCCCTCTCTCCCTCTGTCTTTCGCTCTCTGTTTCTCTCTCTGTATCTCTCTCACCGGTCTCTCTCTCTCTGTTTCTGTCTCTCTATCTCTCTCTGTCTATCTCTGTTTCTCTCTCACCGGTCTCTTTCTCTCTCCCTTTATCTCTCTCTGTGTTTCTCTCTCTCTCTGTTTCTCTCTCTCTCTCTCTCTCCCCCTCTGTCTGTCTCTCTGTTTCTCTCCCTTTCTCTCTCTCTGTCTCTCTCTCTCTCTCTCTCTCTCTGAAAAACATGCAGCTTGTCAGTACCATGATAAATTCTACCATGATACACTTGTCTGAGATTTTGTGATGTTTTTGTGATTTCTATTTATTTATTTGTTTCTTCTTTAATAATTAAAAACTGTTAATGTTTGGTGGTAACATTTTGTACTTATCAAATCGTAATTTTTTTTTTAACGTTTCTCCTTTTCAGTGTTAAATTTTTTATATCATTGTAGACATTAAATAAAACATCATTAAACAATTTTATTTTAAATTTTACATTTATTCCTGGCGGTTTGTGAGCAAGCCTACAGATGGTGATGTATTTCCCAACCCCAGCGGCTCCATTTTCATAGTGGATGTTTGTGAAGTTTGAATGACTCAATCACTGGCACATTCCTGCTGTAATAGCCAATATCCCGAACAAAATAAACACAGTTTAGTGTAAGACTTTAATCAGATGAGGAGGCCGTTAGCAGCGTGTCCTCCCAGAGTTAAAAAAAAAAAAAAAAAAACGGAAACCCTCGACACGAGCAAGATCAACGTTTGGACAAACAATTAGTCACGGCAGATTTCTGTTTTTCTGCCAGTAGCAGCAGAAGATCTGTGCGTGCGACTTTCATGCGTAACGTGAGGCAGCAAAATACAACACGGCCCTTTCATTTCTTCACTCATTCATCTGTTCATCTGTTTCGTTTATTTACTTGTTTGTTTAGTCCTAGAAAAATTAACTGAGTGCATAATATTAACCGTTAACAGCATTTTTTTCCTCTTCCTTTTTCACTTCCAGCAGGTGTTTAGTTAAAATGCAGTCACAGTAGGCACGGCGATATAACCATATCATCATTCTGATGCTGAGACGATTACTCTGATTATATTCTATTATCAGAGCTCCACAGTTAGGGCTACATTGGTAATCTGATGATTATTTTGACGATTATCACTCGATATTTGATCACTGTCTTAAGAGAGGAATGCTACAGTGATTACTATTCCTTGATTTGTTTGAGGAAACGTGCAAACTCAAAGCGGGAGTTACGACCTTATTACCAAACCTTTAACTCAATTACATGAGTTTAATTGAACATGCGGTGCACATCTGGAAAAGTATTAACGTATTCACATCTTTATTTCACGTTTGGTCAGAGATAAATGATCGCTTCTTTCTATTTCCCGTTGAACCGTGCGCTCTGACGGGCGTTTGAGTGGTTTTTCACTTCGAATGTATAAAGAGCTCCCACTCAGTTATCGTTCTGTCATTCAGGCAAATACGCCAAAAGAGCAGTCTTGTTCTCCCCAGTAAAGCGAGAGATGAGCCGAACAACATGTGCATCTGGGATTTTTTTTTTTGTTGTGCAACTTGTCTGAACTCTTCAGTATTAAGACACTTCCTGGAAGCCCCGCCCCCTTAACCCCGTCTCACGCGCTCTCACTTTCTGTCACGGTAAATGGAGAACGTTTTGATTTCATTGCCATGCAGTAAAATCTATTGAGCAGATGTTTGACTTGCCTAACATTTATACCAGTCTATTTTTAGCATCAGTTTTCGTTAGGGATCTTACCAAAACATTTTCGACCAAAAACGGTCACAGGATTAATCAGGTCTACAAGGAGGCATGTTAATGAGGATAATTAGGAAGTGATTAAATATTTTAGGTTTTTTTTTTTTTTTGGTAAGGAATCAGAGTTCATGCTAATCCAGTAAGAATAAACTCATTTCAAGTCATTTTTACATCGACTAAATATTTTCTCTTCAAGATTACTTATGAAAATTGCTCGCATCGATTGAGAACTGGGAATTCGGTTTTAGCGTTCGTTCTCAGGAATCTCGAATGCCAGTGCTTCCTCTGAGGCGCTTCATTGATCGGACAATGTCGGCCAACTTAAAATCAGCATAATTAATCTTCAACTAATGCAGGGAACCATAACATATTAAGCTCATTGAAGAGTTTCCTTATCCTCCAGTTCTTCTCAAAGTATCTCAAAATATATAAAAAGGCAGTTGTGGCTCAAAGGTTAAGGCTCTAGCTTGCTGATCAGAAGGTCTGGGGGTTAAAGCCCCAGCACCACCAAGCTGCCACTGTTGAGCCCTAGAGCCCACGCCATTAACCCTCTCTGCTTCAGGGGCGCTGTATCACGGCTGACCCTGCGCTCTGACGCCAATTTCCAAACAGTTTCGCTGAGCTGTAATGTATATGTGACCTTCATCTTCTTCTTCTACTTCTGTTCTTTCCTACAAGCCTCTAACCACCGCCGCTGGAGCTGCTCTTTTCCCTAAAGCTGGGATAGTCTATTAAAATCATAAACACTGTACTGCACTGTCATTTATAACGCTTTGTTTTCTTTTCATTACTACTTTGCTGTTAAAAATCTAGCCATGGGGGTCACAGTCCAGTGACTTCTGTGCCGGTCCCAAGCCCGGATAAATAGAGAGGGTTGNGGAGGGAGGAGAGTGCGTAGACAAGTGTTGAGGATGCAGAAGATAGGGATAGGTGGAGAATGATGATTCGCTGTGGCGACCCCTGAAGGGAAAAGCCAAAAGAAGAAGACTACTTTGCTGTTAAAAGCAGATCAGCTTCTCAATTTGAGCAATGACTGGTTTCAATCGTTTCAGTTTGAACAGTGACAGCTTTCTGCTGTATCGAAACGATGCTTTGTGTCCTTGTTATCGTTATTGTTGTTGAAAGTGTTTTTTTTTTTTTTTTTTTTTTTTTTTTGGAAGAGAATTTTACGTGTCGTACGTGCATACATGCATTTCAGTGATGAATTTCATATTATAGCTACAGTAAAAAACGCAAACCGTGCTGCCATTCTTTCCATGAAAACCTTCATGGAACGTTTTGGAAAGTTTGAAGAAAAAAGTCGGGGTTCTGTATTTGGGATTACATTGCGATGATTAATATTAGCAGGTAGGTTGGGGGGGAAAAGGTTGCAGGTCTGTTTTTGCAAATGACCCGACCTGTCTATTTCTGGACCCTGCGTCAGTAGAAAATGGCGTCCAGTAAACTTTTGAAGCTGATTGTGATAATGATGCAGCCATTCATCCATTGATGGAACAAATGCAAATTTGCGTTCAGCCATTTTACATGCAGTGGAAGTGAGAACAGAACAGAACAGTTCAGATATTAGCAGATTGCCATTAAACTACAAAGCAGTCAGGGCTCACAGGCATGTTTCACTGAGAGCTGCTAACCGATCGAACGGTGGAGTTGTGATTTATTTATTTCATTATTATTATTATTTTTTGTCGGTTCTATCATAGCAGTTATCATTCTGACTGTATGTGTTCTAAACTTCCTGCTTATCTTGTCTTCAGGTTCTGTTTTTAGTGAATACGAAGTGTGGTAGTGGCTGAAGTTCCCTTTTTTGCTGTTAATGCAGGTCTGGGGCCTGAGCTGAGTGTTGATGAATAACAGGGGCTTTACTCTGTTCGCTTTCTGTTTATAGCCTCAGTTGCTCTAATGAGAACTGACAGCAGCCAACACGCGTAACTGAAGATCATCCATCAACAGCAGGTCCTGTGTGACAAAACCACACCGCAGACTCGATACTATTCACTATGAGTGCACTGCAACATGCACACACTTTTTTTTATTTATTTTTTTTTTTCCCTCCTCCTCCCAACATGCTCGCCGCGTGTTCTCCCGGCGTGATCGCCACGTGTTTGTCATCACACTTCCGCCACCACCACGTTTCAGTGTTGATGTTCTTATTGAGGTGTATTAGCTTTATGCCAGATGTAAAGGGGCCCATGTCTTCCGAAAACAGAACATTATTCCAAAAGGCGGGTCATCAGGGTGTTTTTTGGCGAACATGAGATGAGCCTTTATGTTCCTCATGGCAATGATTTTTTTTTTTTTTTTTTGCCTTGAAACTTTCTCATGGATGCCACTTTTGCCCAGACTCTTTCTAATGGGGGAATCATGAACACTGACCTTATGTGAGGCCTGCAGTTCATTAGATGTTCTTCTGGGTTCTTTTGTGACTACCTAACTGATGTGCTCTTGGAGGCATTTTGGTAGGCTGGCCACCTCTGGGAAGATTCACCATTGTTCCAAGTTGTCTCCATTTGGACATAATGCCTCTCGCTGTGGTTTGCTGGAGTCCCAGAGCCTTAGAAATGGCCTAGACACCCTTTCCAGAGCGATATTTCAACAATTATGTCTTTCTCATTTCTTCCTGAATTTCTGTTGATAGTGCTGTAGTGTGCTGCTTGCTGCGGCCTTTTAGCCGACTTCACATTACTGGAACAGGGAGTTCAGAGCACCTACGCAAGCCTTCCGGGTTAATTTGCTGATTTACCTCCCATTTTATTGGGTGGAATCTTGAGTGATAACATACTAGCATTCTCCGATATTAAATTGCAGAGCTTCCAGGCAAAATGTGTAAAGGTTGGCCAGTCGGATGATAGAATCAAAAGAATTGGCAGCGTAATATTGTGTGGGGACAATAAAATTCTTATATTGCACGAGCATAACCTGGACAGTTTTGTTGAAAAACAAAAAAACTTTCACATAGTTAGGCAGCTTATTGCCAGTATTAAAACAAATAAAGAGTGGAGCTCCATTAAATGTGATTTGCAATGTATTTCCCTGTTTTGCACCAAAAATCTACATTATAATGTGTATCTTTCCCAGCAATTTGTCAGTTGTAATCAGTGTAACTGTTTTTCCGATACCGATCCCAATTGTCACAGCGTGTTCTTTTAAGTCAGCACCATCTTACTGCCAGTTTTGTGCAGCTCTTCTGAGGTTACAGCTTTTTTTAGAGCAGTGGTCTGCCCTGTTGGAGTAAGGGGACTTCAGAGAACTTTCTGTTGCCTTCTTCCTGTTGTTGCCGCAGAAGCCACTGGGCGCCACAAATGCTGTCAGCATTCCTGCGTTAAATGCTACCTGGACGCATTAATTGCTTGCCAGTGCTAACCGCACCTATACGGTCAGGTCCATAAATATTAGGACATTGACAAGTTAGTGCTATTTTAGCTGTCTAGCTGAAGAGAAACCGTCTCATTGGCGGCCTACGCCATAACATGAGGTGGTGCGCTTCAGATCATGAGCAGTTCCTTTCCTTCTCCATATTCTTCTCTTGTCTCATCATGTTGTTCCAGAATTTTATGGGCGGGTTTTTTTTTTTGTTTGTTTGTTTAAATAAATGTTTTTAGCAAGCTCTAATCTGGTTTTCTTGTTTTTGAGGTTTACCAGTGGTGTACATCTTGTGGTAAACCCTTTGTACACTGAAGTCTTCTCTTGATTGTTGACTTTGACACAGATACTCCTACCTCCTGGAGGGTGTTCTTCATCTGGCCGACATGTTTTTCTTACCAGGGAAAGAATTCTTCTGTCATCCATAAGAATGTAACACACAGTTAGAAGTGAAGTGACGTGTAGCCAAGTATGGTGACCCATACTCGGTCTGATATCCGCTGTGTGTGTTTTTTTGTTTGTTTGTTTTTATATCTGATATCCAGTCCACCATTTTGTGCTGGTGTTGGCCCGATACTGAAAACTCACTGGCCTCTTCTGTGCAGAAGATTTTGATGCAGAGTGCTGATTATAATATAACCCCGAATCACATGGACGACAGTTTTGCAGTTTACTAACTGTCTGCAAGTGCAAAAATTGTGCTTAAGCGTTCCAGTGCACAATTTGTGACAGACACCAACCTGTGATAGTCTCTATGGGAGGAAAAACCCTGCCATGAGTACTGGGTTGAAGGTCAGTGTACAGCTTTGGGTGTGTGTGCGTGCATGCTGTGGGAGAGAGCATCTGTGGTTTGTGTGCACATCTATGTATGCGAGGCTTTGCGGTGGCTCCGAAACAGAGAAAGAGAGCGAGCGAGACAGAGAGAGCAAGCCTGTGGTGTGAGTATGTGAGAGGGACAACGGGTGTGTGAAGTTCCTGCTTACTAACTAACCAGAAGCTCGAGTTATCACAGAAGGAAGAGAACAATACATAAGGACCTAGACATGTGAGCAGAAAGGAAGTACAGATTGAGACCCCAGCTAAACAAAAAAACAAGGAGAAAGAAACACACAGACAATGTGTGTGTATGTATATGTGTGTATATATATATATATATATATATATATATAAAATGGATGGATGGATGGATCTATAGATAGAGCACTTTAATATTTATTCAGTAGAAATGTATATGTATGGCGTTCAGAGGCTGGCTCGAGTGGACACAATTCCAAGTGATGGATGAAGGAATGAAGCAACATTATGGGAGAGGAATGGGGGTGATGAGGTCAGCAGTATGCATTGATCAGTGTTTGAGGTGCTGCTGCTTGTGTGTGTGTGTGTGTGTGTGTGTGTGTGTGTGTGTGTGTGTGGTGCGGCTGACATTTCCTCTCTGTCAATTTCATAGGAAAAAGTTTAAACAGTGTAGAGGGGTGTATTGATTTTCTCTCCATGAATGTTGAAGGTATATAAGTGGAAACCTTAAGAACTGAACCTTGAACAAAGTGTGTGTGTGTGTGTGTGTGTGTGTGTTGCAGGATGAGGACGTGAACCGGACGCTGGAGGGCGGTAGAAAGCCCCTGCACTACGCTGCGGACTGCGGCCAGGCTGAGATGGTGGAGTTCCTGTTGTCTAAAGGAGCAGATGTGAATGTAAGCTCACATTAATGCTGTACAGTTCTCATGATATTCTTATCAATAGAATGAGCAACTGTGCATGTTTAAAGCACGCCGGTTCCTGGTCAGTCATTATTAAGTGGTGTGTAGGTGTCACATGCTACATTAATCCTTTCATCATTCACTGACTCCTCTGGATGTGGTACAGCAGTCTGAAGTAGCTTGATAAATCCAGTAGTAACTTGTGCACTAAAGCTGACACCCTTCTCCTGTTGTTGTTGTTTTTTTTTTTATTCCTCAGGCTCCAGACAAACATGGCATCACTCCGTTGCTGTCTGCCACCTACGAGGGTCACCTCCCCTGCGTCAAAATCTTACTAGAGAAGGTACACAGACACGGGTTCACACAGCTCTGTAGCAGGGCTCTACCTAAGGTTCTACGACATTATAGCGGTACGCGCAGATCTGCTGGTTACAGCCGGACAGCCCATTTGTGTTTAAAAGACGAGGCTAATGCTGAATGTTTGGAGAAAGACAGAAGCCTGTTGTACGCGGTTGTCTTTAGAGCAGCCAGCCTTTAACGTAAAGAGCAGTACTATTTTTTTTTTCCCCAATAAAAAAGGGTAGATAACCTGATCCACATATGAAGCTGAAATGATTAGTAGGACGTCTCGCATATAATGTTTCGTCTCCTTTCCCGTGTGAAAGACGTGTCCTTGCTTTCAATCAAAGTAAATGGAGAATGTTCTGACTTCGTTAATGTAAAATAAATAAATAAATAAATAAAAAGTCTATCGATGTCTGACTTGGCTAACATTGGACAAGCATCCTTTTTCTTCACGTGACCTCTCTGTGCGGAGATCGCCACACTGTGCAGTGTCTTACACGGTTAATATGCCAGTTGCATTGTGGGTAATTGCGTAGTGAAAGTAAAGGATATATCAAAAGATCAGTTAACTCCAGAAAGTTATCAGACTGAACACAGATAATGTACAACTAGGTGAATGGGTTTAGAGACTGTGTCACTGAGGAAGAGTCAGGAGTCAGAGCTAGAGGTAGCAGAGCTGAAGATGTTGAGGTTCTCTTTGGGAGTAACGAGGTTGGACAGATTAGGAACGAGTACATCAGAGGGACAGCTCATGTTGGACGTTTGGGGGACAAAGTTAGGGAGGCCAGATTAAGANATTGGTAGGAGAATGTTGGTCATGGAGCTGCCAGGCAGGAGGCGAAGAGGAAGGCCAAAGAGGAGGTATATGGAGGTGGAGAGTGATGATTCGCTTTTGGCGACCCCTGAAGGGAAAAGCCAAAAGAAGAAGAAGATCAAGGTAGGCAGCCTCATCGTAGTTGACAGCAAACTTGACAATAGAAGTGGAGCTGTGAGAGGACACACAGTCATGTATGTAGAGAGAGTAAAGCAGGGGGCTCAGGACACAGTCTACCCGTAAGGAAGTCCAGGACCCAGTCACAGAGGGGGCCATTAAGTCTGAGGTCCCTGTGCTTGGAGGCCAGCTTGTCTATACTTGACTATAGTATTGAAGGCTGAGCTATAGTTTATAAGCAGCAGCCTTACGTAGTTCTCTTTGTTGCTGTCAGTGTGGGTGAGGGTGGTGTGTAGGACGCGAGAGATTGCGTCCTCAGTAGACCTGTTGGGGCAGTAGGCGAACTGAAGTGGGTTGATGGTGTCAGGGAGGGAGGAGCAGATGTAATTTTTGATAAGCATCTCAAAAACCTTGACAAGCTATGTTAAGACTACAGGACGATAGTCATTTAGGTGAAAAAGCTAATTGCTGTTTGGCACAGGAACAACTACAGATGTTTTAAAGCAGGTGGTGACCACACACTTAGCTAGGGACTCGTTGAAGATGGAAGTGAACAGACCAGCTAGCTGATCAGCACAGGGTCTCAGTACACGGCCAGAAATGCCATCAGGGCCAACTGCTTTCCTGATGTTCACACGCTTCAGAGCCCTCCAAACCTCTAAGCGCGCATAGAAAGTTAGACTCCACCCACTCCCTGTACCACAGTTTAGCGGCTCTCACTGTGTATTGGAGAGCATAGCATGCCACTTTGTACTCACTCATATTCCCCGATATAAGCCCTGCATTGTATGCAGATGCGTGCGAATTCACCGCAGATCAGATACTATTATCCACCCATGGTGTTATGGCCTTATTGTGATGGTGTGTGTTGTTTCCTTGATTAGCATGCTAACAAAGCTAACCGCTACATCCGTACACTCAGATCAGGTGTCCGTATGCTTTTGGCCATACATTAACTTATTTTTAACTTAACTTTATATATAATATAATAATTAACTTTATTCAACTTCTAAAACAGAGGCCTCATTTATAAAACATTCCTATGCATGAATTTGTAATTTATAAAACAAGGATTTGTCATGAAAACATGCCAAAGATAATGCACATTTCCAATCTGACATACAAACTTGGCCATGGCAGCATGCTGCAATAATTAGAAAACAAATAATAGGTTTTGAAAAATCTGTAAATAATTTAAATAAAGGGTGCCTTAATATTTGCCAAATGCACAACTCTGGCAAGATTTCTATCTTCTATTTAATGTGACTGAGTAAGCAAGCTCACTATGATTCAAACCAGTGATAGCTTTCCGCAAATCAAGAAACTTAAGTTATTTACAGTTGACAATAGCCATCTATTTTTTTTATTTGTCGCATCTACTTCAGTTTTGTTTTTGTTTTGTTTTTTTTCAGGTTTGTTACATTTCAGAAATATCAGAAAGGTTTGCTGGACATGCTATCAGAATCTGGTAGCGTGCCC
>CM074953.1:21767265-21792907 GCA_037577455.1 Pangasius macronema | reverse complement strand
AGAAGATAGGGATAGGTGGAGAGTGATGATTCGCTGTGGCGACCCCTGAAGGGAAAAGCTGAAAGAAGAAGAAGAATGCCTTAAACCAATGAGTGATCCACAAGTTGGCATCCTTCATGCAATGCAGCCACTGCAGGGGAGCATGGTCTCAACCAAGGGTGAAAAGATTCCCCAATAAGTAGTACCAGACAATGACAACTTGCCCACTTGATGGTTAAACACTCCTTTTCAATGGTGCTCTACTGTGAATGTCACACAGTGAGCTTCATCCTCCACCACCTGGGATAGAATGGTCTCCAGTCCTCTGTCTAATGTGTCATTCTTCAACACAATGTAGAGAAAAGTCAGCGGAGGGCAGCAGGTGGGCTCCACAGACAGCTGCTTTAACAATCACAAAGGGCCGCTGGCATTTCTTTGACCACTGGACACTTTGAAAACCCAGCTTAAGTTTAAGACTGCTCTCACATGCTGTAGATCCTACTGGCAGTCACTGCTATAGATTTTTAGGTCATCTAAAGTAGCAATCTCATATGCACTGTGGGGCAATAACACCTGATCCATTGGCTATTGTAATGTAGTCGGTGCTCTAAAAAAGCCATAAGGAAGACACACAAAGTGGAAAAAGCTGAAAAGGGTGGAGAAAGCCTTGGACTTTGGTGATAAAGGAATCTGACAGCAGCACTTGGTAAAATCCAGGGTTAAATAAAAATGAACCACAGCTAGCATTCACTTTGCAAAAGTCCATGCAGAATCATGTCACCCTATCTGCCTTACAAGCTATAACAGCAAAATACAAGCACAATGGGGCTGTTTGTCACTGTGTGACTCCTCTATTACTCCCATCACTAGCATTTACCCCAGTTTGTCTTGAACCATGGAACCTTGAACATGGCAGTTCATAACTATGCCAGGGGCAGTGTTTATGTGTTTTTATGTTTTCTATGAGTTCAGTGCACCAGGGTAGGAGACATCTGTAAAATTATCTTGCGCTTTGGCAACCTCTGCTCTCTGTAACTATGTGTGATGGTCTCCAAATGGGATCAGAATGGGATTGGAAGTTTTTGAGTACTCACCTCCTAACTCATCTCTCTTTGCCACCACCTCACTTCTCTCCATAGTTTCAGGAGACATTCAGATGAAGTAGTGAAAAAAAAACTGTTTTTGACAAAATCCAAAATGGCAGAAAATCTAATTAGGTGGAAATTGATGTCAGTCCAGGGAATCCAGGGATCCCTAGGTTTTAAATTTTGGACACATTGTTCAGAAATTATAGTAATAAATGTACTTAGAAATTAGGCCCAAATTTGACCCCATGGTGGCACTAGAATGTTGGCAGCAATTGGCCCAAATTTGGTCAGAATGTTCCTTAGGCCGTCCACAGTCAGAGTGCTAAATTTCACATTTTGCCAGACAGTTCTATGGGCTGCCATAGACACCCTAGCCAGAAGAAGAAGAAGAAAAAACATAGAATAATAATAGGGTGCCTGTGCACCTTCGGTGTTTGGCCCCCTAATAAGAATGCCTCTGCCGTGCTCTTTGTGACTCTGGTGTGACTCTTTGTGACTCTGAAACATTTTAGGGAAAAACAGGAAAAATAAAATAGTTTAAATAACCCGTTTGCATAAGTATGTATACCCTTTTATAATTTGGAATGTGACTGTGTTCAGAATGAATCAATTACACTCAATCACATGTTCAAAAGTAATTATCATACACCTGTCGTAAATGAAAATATTCTGATTAACCCCAAATAAAGACCAGCTGTTTCTGTAGGATTTTTTTTTTCACATCTTCTTGGTTTCATCTGACTGATGAAGCCATGATCTGCAAAGAGCTTACAAAGCCTGTATGGTATCTCACTTGTTGAAAGGTATCTATCAGGAGAGAGGTATAAAAGAATTTCCAAAACATTAGATGTACAATGGAACACTGTGATTACCGAGAACAGATCGTCCTCCTAAAATTTACAGAAGGACAAAAGCTTACCAGGGAGGCTGCCAAGAGACCTACAGCAACATTAAAGGAGCTGCAGGAATATCTGACAAGTACTGATTACTCTCTGCATGTGACAACAAGCTCCCATATTCTTCACATGTCTGGGCTATGGGGTAGGGCAGCTAGACGGAAGCCCTTTCTCACAAAAAACATCCAAACTCAACTAAATCACCCCAAACCATGTGGCAAAATGTGTTATGGTCTGATGAGAGTAATTCCAAGCAGTATAATATTTCCATAAGATATGTTTGCACAAAAAAGCACACAACAAAAAAGACCATCCCCACAGTGAAGCATGGTGTTGGCAGCATCATACCTGAATCCAGTTAAAAATCTGTGGGGTGACATAAAGCAAGCTGTGCACAGGGGATGCTCTCACAATTTGATCGAGAATCTAGAATGATCTAGAATGTTTTTTGCAAGAGAGAGTGGGAAAATATTGCCAAGTCAATATGTGCCATGCTGACAGACTCTTAGCCAAAAAGACTGACTGGTATAATAAATTCGAAAGGTTATTCAACAAAGTATTAGTTTAGGTTTAGGTTATTGTACGTTTTCTATTTTTCTTTTTTCTCTAAACGATTTTCTGATCATTTTTCACTATATTTCTGTACTTGGCAATTTCTCATTAAAGGTTGGAAAAGATCTGACATGATTTATCTTAGTTTCATTTTTTACTTCACAAAAACTGCCATTTTATCAAGCGTGTGTAGACTTTTTACATACATTGTATCTGCTAATGTGGGCTTATAGAATGAGATGCAGCCACTGAAAATGCATCAGGGTCTGTCTCTGTATGTGAAGTAGGTATGGGCTACTTAACTCCCCTAAGTTCTGCCCATCATTGCGCTGTTGCATTCCCGCTAACAGTTTTTGCATTTGGACCATGCCCACTGCCAGCTCCTGCACTCTGCATTCTAACTCCAATGCAGTAAAATCTCTTCTAACTGACTTTTCAACCTTGTGGCCATTTCTTTTTGTGCCTCGGTAACACTGCCACTCACTTCTCTCCTCACTGCAGCAGTACAGTGCCAGAGGAAGGTGCTGAATAGCCAGCAGTATTTCCATAGACTGTGAGGCACATCTTGTGCATTGCTAATGGCCTCATGCTCCAGTTAGGGCAATGGTCTATGAATGCCTGTAGCAAATGTTCAAGCCTCAAACAAGCTCATCGTCCTGCCCTGAAATACAGGAGTTGATAAAGTTTCAGCAGTTCACAACTATGAGTTTCTGGATTAACTTTGTTAATGTTGTAAGACTAGTTACTCTGTGTCTGCAGCATCCATGCTGTTACATGTAAACTTGAATTCCCTGAAAATGTATGGAGATGTATTTAGAAAATCTTAAAGATGTAATTGCCAACAACAGCTTTGCTAGAAAATATAAGTTGTCATTTTTTCCCTATCTTAGTTTATGCTCATGAATACATTTATTTTTTGGTTAATATTTATAAGTACAAAGTCAAAAGACATTATTTGTATAAATTTGAAAGATAAATGCACTGGAAGTACAATAATAACAAAAACCAAAGTGTCTGAATCCTTATTTTCCTTCAGTGTATGTCGTTTTTAGCTTAGAGGATGTTCCAGACGCTGATGCATTAACGCTTTTGAATTAAATAATTAGATGTTAATGGAAAAATAGAGGAATGCAAAATGTGCAAACAAGAAATAGGTGTATAACTGAATTTGTGGTCCATGCTTAAAGAAGAAGGGAGCAGCAGTGTGGTGGGAAACAGGTACAGGAAATTAGTGCAGTACACATTTACCTGTGATTATTCACATTGTGGACCTTATCTAAATTCTGATCCTGGTCACAGCCCTGGTCTCTAACAGTCAGTAATTAACTATGCTGAGTTGCCAATGCTACAAGCAATGAGGAATCTCCATTACAGACTGCTTCAGCTGAGACTGAGACTTTTTTTTTACTTTATGCCATACTGGGTACAGAAATCATAGCTTGTGGTTCAGAAATAGAGTGTGAGCTATAGAAAGAGAGAGCTGTAGACTAGTCATGACTTCAGGGTCACGGACTGAAGCCCTTTTGCAGGTAGAGTGAGAAGGCTAGACACTGTTTACCGTGTTTCTGTCTTTCTTTCCTTTTAAAGCAGATAAAGCATTGCTTTGATATGCAGCCTCACGATGTAGCAATTAGGGCTATTCAAACGCACAAAGCCAGCAATCTAAGACCATTTACATATCTGAGGTTTACCCAGGCAATTACATGGAGGGGCTTTACAAGGGGGCCCACCTGCATTTAAATTCACACAACATAGAAAGTGCTTTGCATAGTTTCATTAGAGAGTTTTTTCTATATTTGTTGCAGAGCTCAAAAATGAATCCAGTGCAAACAGAGCTGGGGTGGCGAGGTGCCAGAGAAAAGACAGAAATGTGGGCTACCAGTGCCACCTGTTGGCAAAAATGGACAGAAGCAGAAAGCGTGGGGTGCAAATAGTTATCTGCCACTGAACATCGGTTTCACCAGTCATCCCCACCGATTATCCCAAATGTGAACACAGTACAAGCTATGCAGACCAATCTATGTTGACAGGAACTCTAGGAAGTTCTGGTACATGTTTTCAAATCAGTATGCCCTACACACGTGAGGCAGGTTGTATAGTGCTTGATAAACTGTGAGCATTATGTGGAATGGATCTCTGGTGTAGTTGTGATCCCAGACACCAGGTGCTCCTCTGGGCTTTTATAGATTCAGTCTTTCATAGAAAATCACAGAAGTCTGCTTTGGTATATGGTAGTTGTGAAGAGAGGTGCTCTTTAAATCATGTGTGTAGTATAATAAACAAAAATGGACATGCCTTGATGTTGTCTTTGTTGTATTAACCTAGTACGAAGTACAAGGCTACCTAAAAAGACCAGCTTCTCTGATTGTATGCTTTTGTTATTGCCTGAGTTAGATAAATCCAACAGTCCATCATGTGCTATGAGTTACGGTAGAACATAGAACAACTATATACACTGGTTGAGGGTCCGTGAAAACGGAGTCTTCCCTTTACCGTTTTACTTACTAAATTCCAGATGTTTGGTGTCCATGTGCTAGAAATCAGTTACTCCATGACAGCAAGCAGTGGGGATCAATAACTTGGCCAGGCTCCTCTGGGTAAATATCAGAACTGATTGTGTAGTAAACTGGTCTCAGAGCCAACAGAGTCTCTCTTGTCCTCAATTGTGTTGCAAACTACAAGGACAGTGCCACTTGCGGCCCATATGGCTTTCTGGAGTGCTTTTTACAAACATCTGTTCTGCCTGAGCACCAACCACAGAATATTAGAGCTTGAAGTGAAAGGGACTGAATGCTGCATTCTGACTTAGGCATGTCTGAAGTGCGTGGCACTGGAGGCCAATTATTTGCCTGTGTTTGTGCCTCCACTTCCTTTCTTAATATTCATTTATTCACCACCTGCCATATGACTATTTTTGAATTAAGAGTCCCTTAAACTGTTCTTTTGTCATATTGTGCCATACTGAGCTGTTGATTGGATAATAAACATACATCATCATAGTGTTTTTACACTGATTTATCTTTGAATGTCTTTGATTGCAAAGAATATGCTTAGGTATTTTCAGTTATTGCTGCTGATTTTGTGTGTGTGTGTGTGTGTGTGTGTGTGTGTGTTTTACATCCTGTTTCTGTGGAACTCTGAGTTCCTTCTCACTATGACTGAGCCAATGAAAATATAGAACTTTGAATTCCTGAAGCCCTGTCTCTTCTTAGACTTCTGTAAGCCAACACTGGTTCACGTCTGCAAGTTTGCTGGAAATAGTAATAGTTATCTGGAATCTAACTAATGTTTTTATCATATTTGTTGCAGTGACTCTGGCAGGTGCATGGAATTACTCAATGGGGGAATGCTACGGCAGCCACTGATGTGCTGAAGGTAAAATCATTAAAAAAAAAAAATTATAATGGAAAATCGAAACGTTCTCATTGTGGTCTTTAATGTATTTTGTTATAACACTGAAATGGATAACACGGCAGTAGGGTAGCTCCCGGGTTTAGATGTTGGAAGATTCTTGGGCTCTTGAGCAAGACCACCTCTTTGTTTGTGTCCTTGACTTTCACTTTGGATAAATGCACATGTAACAAGCCTGAAGTCAGAAAAAGACCTGGAATTAATTGTTGTGTCAGTCAATTAGAAAAGTAAGCAGACTGTCCCAACGTCATGATGACTTCCAGATGAACGTCGCCCTCCGTCTGATCTCTGCATAACATAAATTTCACAAAAAAAGAGAGAGAGAGAGAGAGAGAGAGAGAGAGAGAAGAGGAGGAGAGTGAGCCAGGAGGAGGAGGATAAAGTTAGCAGTTTGGTGTGTATCTGTGTGAGAGAGAGAGTGTGTGTGTGTGTGTGTGTGTGTGTGAGAGAGAGAGAGAGAGAGAGAGAGAGAGAGAGAGAGAGAGAGAGTAATGTGCAGGCATTATAGTGTTGATATTCTGGGTTCAGGCCCTAGTGCTCTAAGTTAGTGACAGTAAGAGAAAACCTTAGAGACGAAGGAGAGCATGGAGACCACCCTGGCCCTGGTGATTTTGTCCTTGGTCCTTTGTCATCTGTCAATCTCTGCTGCACTGCACTGGAGGAGAGGTAAATACAAATAAACAGATTTAAAAAAAGAATACAAATGATAGAAAAAAACCTAAAGTATAAGATTAATGCAGAAAACCATATTGTGACTAAAATGATTTAACTATTTGTGTGCCTTTATATACATGCATGAGCATCCAACGTATTAAAAGTAGATCGTGTCTACAGGAAATAGTTTCATAGGTATTGAATAGTGAAACGCTGAAATGAAAAAAAAAATCAGAGTTGGTTTTACTCAGATGTGAAAACAGATCTGCTTCTGGCTGCTACTTTTTTCTTTCTTTCCTTTTTTTTCTTTTCATCATTACCAGAACTTTGAATTGTTCTGTTATGCCTGTGTCCAGGCTCACAAATGAAGTCTTGCTGTTTCTTTGGAATCTAGACTGCTTTAATAAATGCAACAACATCCCACATAAACACATCCACGGAGTCCTGTGCCAATCTAAACTCCAGTGCCTGTAAATGGTTGGTAGGAAGAATGAGGCACGTGGAACACCACTTGATTTCTGTGGAATTGTCAGATATATGTAAATGAGTAATAAACAAACAAAGCAGTGTGCATTTTTTTTTAATTGCAGTGGAAAGCATGTGGAGAGCAAGCCAGCAGATGCCATAAGAGTAAAGGGTAAGGCAATAGATATAAATAAAGGATGCAAATAAAGACTTACTTGTAAAAACTTATTCAAATGTCAGTAGAAATAAAGTAGAAAGTACAATGAGGTACAAAAGTGCATGTGCTAGGTTGCAGAGAGATATCAAATAAATAAATAAATGAATAAATAAATAAATAAATAAATAAATAAATAAATGTACACAGGTGTAAATGTAAGTGTAGTGTAAAGTACTGCACAATGTAAGTGTAGTATTGGGGATTGCGTAGAATAGTTATTCATATTTATTGCACTTAGAAATGTTGAATTGCACATGGAAGATCATTTTTCTTATGACCACTGGTGTTGCTGTAGTGCTTGGTTCCACAGAATTCCAAGAATCGCCATTTGTTTACAGCAAATAATCTGATTTTGAAATCACTCTTTGAAAGACAGGGAGGCTTAGCGCTGCTAACCCATTTATAATACATGTCCTTGCAGAAACCTTTTGGACGTTGTTCTTTAGGTAGCTGATGTACATCATTGACTCATATTCACTGTATTTGTATATACAGATGTGACGATAGTAAAAAAAAAATTGTCTTCACTCGACACTGCATGCAGCTGCTCGCTAAAATGCTGAGATTCACTGGCTATGGATTGACCTCTGTATATGTTGCACGATATATCATTACATTATACAGCGCTGCTTTCTATCCGTTTCACTGCAAGGGCACAGGATGTAGTCTGCAGTGTCAGTGTCTTCATGTCTTCATTGAGTTAGCACTCCAGGTAGTTTTAATGAGCTGGCCTGAGTGTGACATTTGGCTAAAAGCCATGGTAAGTCACAGATTTGCTTGGTGGATATTAAACTCCGAAAGGAAATTTTGTGTGAAGACAATCTCGAGCTCTTGCCGAAGAGCTCATATTCATCAGTAATCCATCATACTTTACTGCAAAACCCAACTTAAAAACTACTTACACAGGACTTAAGAACCGGGAGTCAGTAACCATCATTTCAAGATGTTATATATTATGCTAAGGTATACACATATACTCATTTTCATGTGAAGCAGAACTCATTACTGACACCATTGGTATTATAAAGTCATTAAATCCTTGCTGTTCAATCTTTACTCAGATAGAACCTGTTAATAGTGAGGTCTTGGGGCCCCCAAGTGGCACAACAGAAAAACATTCGCCCCAAGTGCCTGGAGATCGCGAGTTTGGCTCCAGACGATACCACAGCAAAAACAAACGCAAAACTGGCCATGCTTTCAGAGGGAGGGATTGCGTACTATCCAATCATGGGCATCTGTGAGCTCCTGCATGCGGAAGGCAGTGGAGAGAGCCTTCCTCCAACTGATGCAACAGTTTACGCAGCAGTTTAAAAAGATCTGGTTGGTTGACTTCACATGTTTTGGAGGAAGCATGTGATAGCCTTCACCTTGGTGCCGTATGACAGGGAAGACCTAACTAGTGGGTGGGAATTTGACAAGATTTAAATTATATTAGCCAGTAATCAGGGGAAAATAAAGAGGTTCGTCCATCCCATCCATTCTCTGTACCACTTATCCTACACAGGGTCACAGGGAGCCTGGATCCTCTCCCTGGGGACTCGGGGCACAAGGCAGGGGACACCCTGGACAGGGTGCCAACCCATCACAGGGCACAATCACACACACACTCACACACCGTGGACAATTTAGAGATGCCAATCAGCCTACAGCGCATGTCTTTGGACTGAGGGAGGAAACCAGAGCACCCGGAGGAAACTCCCGAAGCACAGGGAGAAGCACACTAAGTCACTGTGCCCCCCTAAAATAAAGAGGTCTTGTCTCGTAAATGACCTTGTCTTGTTTACTTATTTCAAAATAAAAAAAAACTACTTTCTACAAACAGCCATAAAAATGATGCATGTGACTTTAAGAGAGTTGCGGGATGAATGGCCTTCATTTTATGACTTCTTATCACTGTTGCATGGAAGAGGAGCGAATAATGGGTCTGAATCATAGTGGTGAATCTGAGTTACAAGAATGTTAAATATGTGTTTATAGGTTTGTGTCTGTGAGAATGTTCAAAGCAAGCATAATTAGCTTGTACTAAGTATTTCTCAGTTTTATTTCATTTGCTGATGTTAAAACACAAAGTGTAACGATATCTGCAGTTCAGACTGGAGCAGTGTTGTAGCATTGCTTTCAATCTTCCTGTTAAAGACTGCGTCACAAGATATATGGTGTAACGAATATATTAATACATAAAGACTTGATTTGATATTACATAATTGGATCAAATAGGCATGAACACCACTGAAGCGGAAATGGAAAGTAAGTACGAAGGTTTGAAAATTAATGTCCACCAGATTGGTTTGCTTTCTTTAATAACCGTTCAATTTGGAAATGATATTTCGAATGTTAGTTGTTCAGTTGACAGAAAAAAAGAAATCATAAATGGCTCTATTGGATATCCAGTATAATACAATACACGGTGATGAGAAGGAGCAGACGCAGCGCTTCGAAGTCTGCCACACAGATGCCTGTTTGCTTTGAAATCTTATAGTGGACTCATCTGTGAAACATGAGAAGCATGCTGTGACCCGGGAGCAGATGAGGCGTCTCCTAGTAAAAACTGGTTGCCGCCAACCGCAAACTGTTATATATATATATATATATTCCCTGCAGCCATTCCACGGTCTCGCAGCAGATGGTTTAAGGGGTCAGGTTTGAGGTGTATCTCGGCTGCAAGAGAAGAAAGACTTATAATGACTTATGATCTTCTCCTCTCTTCTCCTCCTCAGTATTGTACCCATCTGCCTTTAGAGTGAAGAGAGGAACTCCAGCTCTGCTTAATCCCTCAGTTCAGAAATCAGTGGAGGACGCCAACCTGCTCTATGAGGTACTCTTCATCCAGCACTCTCTCCATCAAAAGTGTTTGTCATGCCCTGTTTTTCACTTCCTTTTTTTTTTTTAACAATACTCAGCACACGACATCTATGAAGATATGGGTAGCCATTTGCAGCATGACAGCAGTAGGGTATAACGAGGGCGTATTTCAGTCAAAAATAAGAACTGCAACAAGTGGTAATAGAGGCCCATTGGGGTGTGGATACTCGCTGCCCTGCACTCACTTTTCAGTGGAGGAGGAGTAGCGGATAAGACAGTTAATGACAGGGTGGCCAGATTGGGCTGGTTTAAACAAACTCTGCAGCCACCAGGATGCTGTTTTATAGCAAGGAATCTGCGTTAATCTAATAAATCTTTGCAAACTAGCCAGGTGTAAGTGCAGACTGTGTGTCTATGACGTACAGAACCATTTCTTTTGTAAGATATATTGTAAATATTGGGAGAGGGAAAGGGAGGATGATGGAGTGGATAATGTTCATTCATCAGAAATGCATGTGAAACAAGTATGCCCAATGCCCAGTTTTTTTGTTTTTTTTGTGTGGATTTTGAGTTGGGCTGGAAATTTTGCTGAATTTTGCTAGAAATCTTTTCCTTGAACACAGATTCTGTACATCTAAAACTGGTCAAATCGAGCTGCTAGACCATATGCTGGATGACTGTGTAGTTAACTCTCAGTGGCCTATTATGGAGTTACTCTAAAAATGCATTTGATAGTGGGATATAGCATAAATCATGTGTGATAACCTCTCGGCTTCTTTTTTTTTTTTGAGGCTGTGTGGTTAATAATGTCATCCCACGATACCAAACTCTATTGAACCTGCCTCCCATTCCCACCCATATACACAAAACATCCTCTGATATACACTGACATTACCTTATAGTTCTTGGTACAGTGGTGTTTTTTTTTCCCCCAGAGCAGGCATCAAACTCCCATGTGCAGGGTACGTAATGGTGTTAGCATTTTGCTATAAACACATGAAATTCAGATTCAGCTCACGCTAATTTGCAGTGTGCCTTTGCTGTCCTGTTTGTCTTTGTAATGAGCTTGCATGAGATTTTCAGCTGAGCATCATTACCTGTGTTAGTTAGCATCATTATCTACATGGTAGTTAACTAGCATTACACACATTTTTATGAAGACGGTTTATCCAAAGCATTACATTACCTACTTTTTACCAAGCAATAAAAATGTATATGCTTGACTTGTTATATAAAGCTGGCCTTTCAAACAGTTTAACTATATACAGAGAGTGCATTTACATACCTGCAAAGGAGAAACGTTGCTAATTCTGCTTCAAACTCAATCCCCTTCACCAGTGCTACAAAAGTTTATTCTGGCTTGTTTTTTTGCTCACAGTAAAAGTATCTGGATTCCGCCGTGCCATCACTTCCGAATAGACTGAGATAGGGACATAGTGAAGGGGTGTTGGACACTATTCATAAAGAGACTTACATTAAGTTGTGTACACAATGCATGATATAAAAAAAGAAAAGAAATATTTTTCAAGTCCTGTCCACTTACTTTCTTCAACACTCAACAGTAGTCACAGCATTTTTCTCTGTGCTTTCTGCAGGGATATGTCTAGTTCATTGTAGAGAAAAAATAGGATGTGCTGAATCAAGTGCTATTTTAAACATTGCCAGTTAGCTTTTCCTCTGTTAGGGCTGGTCACTGTTGTTTGCACAGCTAAGCACTGCTACAATGATCTGACTAACAAGCATCCCCATGTAGTTTTTTTTATATACAAGCTCTGTGCGCAAAATCCACTTACTTTCTTTGAGGCAAATAGATTAGTTTGCAAACCGAGGTGCAGTAAAAGATTCACCAGTAAATGCTGTTTCTTCTCAGTTATTTTTAACTTCAAATTTTTCATAGTTATGTTAATTTCTTAGACACCTTCATTAAAATCACATAAAATTTCCTAAAATACAGTGTAAGCATTTAGTTGTTAAATGAGATGATGGTGATAGAAAAGTTGTAAATACGTGAAAGATTGTTGAAGCAACGGGCAAACTAGCTTCTAGCAGACTACTGGCTGCAGCTTAAGAATAACTTCAGCATCCAGTACTGTTTATGTGTGTCATGAAAACAGGCACTGGATGTAAACAGATAGAGGAAAACAAACTTGTTCAGGTTTATAGACTGTGATGACTTTGAAGATTCCAATGGTCCAGGTCATCTTGGGTGTATAGTTTTTTTTTTTTTAAACACCCAGTAATACTCTGTAGTTCTATCAATAAGCAATCTGAAATAGTCATGAAGTTATACTACAGTGGCTGACATAATACCATCAAGCCCTGAAATATGCTACAAGATTGTTCAATTATTATTTACTTTATTTCTAATACTAGAAATAAAGTGTGATGCAATGCTTGCCAGGATGTAGTTAAAAAATCTGCACACATCAATATTCAGCCCTCAGAATTAACTACAAACTATTCCGATCTTGACCTTAACTCTGACAGGTTGTTGTAACTGCAACATTTGAGTAATGTAAATATACAATATAAGGCCAAAAGTATGTGGACACCTGACCATCACACTCCAAACTGGAACTAAGAGGCCCGAACCTGTTCCAGCATGACGATGCCCCTGTGCACAAAGCGAGCTCCATGAAGACATGGNACCGACTGCACCCCAGACCTCCTCACCAACATCAGCGCCTGACCTCACTAATGCTCTTGTAGCTGAATGAACACAAAGCCCCACAGCCACGCTCCAACATCTAGTGGAAAGCTTCCCAGAAGAGTGGAGCTCATTATAACAGCAAACACAGGGGGAATAAATCTGGAATACAGTGTATATGGGCATTATGGCCGATATATACGGTTGGTCTAGGCCACAGGTGTTAACTTAAGTATGGCCTGCTGCTATGATTCATTCAGTCCTGGTGAACTTGTCAAAGTACTGTGACACTATCTATAATTCACACCAGATCCGTAGCATAGCAACCACCTGCGTTCCGCATGAGCTACTGTACAGCACACATGGGCTTTTCCCTTCACAAGGCTGCAGAGCTGCTTAAAATCAATGCTTCTCTGCTGAACGTGATGCAAAGATCAAGCATTTAAGTCTAACAACATATCTGCTGCACTGCTTAGTAAATATTGGTAACTTGGTAAATATTGATCTTATGCAAAAATTACAAAAGGGAAGGAGATTGGGAGAAACACATTTATGAATGGCAGTTATGACAGGTGATAACTGATGTTTGTCAATTTCTCTATTGCTTCTAGGACAGCAGATTCAGTAACAGCAGTTAGCATCATTAGCATCACCATCCTGGTCCTCTGTGGCAGCAGTTTTGGGAGAGTTCTTTCTTGATTTGACCATATTATCAGATGATTTTATGGAATAATCAACCAGACTCATTGTAAACCAGGCTCATCCAAGTGTGCTGCTTACTCGATGGCGCCATCTTCTTCCCTATATAACTGATGTCTTCTTGTGTGTGTCAGGTGGTGTGGTCTGGGCTGTATGTGGAAGCAGAGAAAAACGTGCTCCGCGTGGCTGATGAGGAACTTGCTTCTCTCCGGAGACTGCAGCCTCTGGAGGTAGTGTGTGAGGACGTTCTCCCGAGAACGCTGTCAGATATCCGCCGCCTCTGCCATAATCTGGAACAGCGCCGGGCTCACTTGAACAAGGATGACTTTGAGCGAACCGTGCTTACTATGGTGTACACGGCTCAGCGAGTAGCACAGAGCAGCACGGGCCATCAGAGGGAGCTGTGGGCTGATGCACTGCTTCAGCTGTATAAAAGTATTAAAAAAGATCTCGGAGCAGAATGATGACACTCTGGAAACAGCACAGTAACATTCACACTATCACACTAACGTACACTCCTGGGCAAAAAAAAGCCCAAAATGGTAAATATGAAGCTTTTAATGGTCTTAACAACAAATCATTGGTGAGAGAATGAGCAGGAATGAAGCAGATGCACTCCTGAGAGCTCCTGTGCCTCCATTCACTGGTTTCCTTTTGCTGTTTGGGGAAAAGCTAGAAACAGGGAAATTCACTTCTATAGTCTTCTTGTACACAAAGGTCAAATCATCATAATGATTCAAATGTTTGATGTAAAATTCAAACTAACACATGTCTGGGTGTACAACATTTTCCAAAAATATCTTCTGGGGTGTTTTTTCTTAAAAGATTAGTGATTATTTGCTTCTCTGCCGCACCTGATGCAGCCCATCAAGAGCCACAAGACTTCAACATTTAAAGAAATCAAAGGGAAAAGCTCACATACTGACTTCCTTTATCTATCTGTTTCATTCCTGCTCATTTCCTGACCAATGATTTGTTGTTAAGTCCATTAAAAGCTTCATATTTTGTATTTTGGGCTTGGCCCTTTTTTCCCCCAGGAGTGTACAAAATTATATGTCAAAATAGTACACCACTATAATACTGTACTAACATTGTATACCAGTCTACTAAACCTGTAAAATCTAATAGTGGGGCATTTTGTCACTATCCTTCTCACTGACTGCCTGATTCTGAACCCTAAAAGCAGCAGGTTATAAGTTTGAACATGGATGGAGAAAAACAAGTTTACCTGTGCATCACCAAGTCTTTAGGGAGCAACAGCTTAAAAAAAAACAATAACCACCCAAGACATCTTTTATTTTGCAATTAATCATCTACTTAGACTGAATAAACCTCCACTGACAGTTACTGTTGTTTTCTTTCTTTTAATTTTTTTTTAAGCAAATCTTGATGGCCGTATTCATTTATCTCCATTTTATACACAATTATTAATAAGATGAAATCTACATTCCTGAGCCTCTACCTACTGAAATGTTCATCTCTGGATGAGCACTGGCCACATTAATAGGAACACCTGCACATTCCTGCAATTATCCAATCAGCCGCTCATGTGGCAGCAGCACAAAAACATGCAGATGCTGGTCAAGAGTTTCAGTTAATGTTCACATCAGCAACAAATATTAGTGAGTCGGGCTTCGTGAAATATAACAATATAATATCCATATCCTGATAAATCATGTCACAGTATGATTTTCTCGGATATCATGATATAACATTTAAAAAATAATAGTAATAATTACAAACTGACTAGAAGAAGCTGATGTGATGTACTTAATCTTTACAGATTTTTTTTCTGCTTTTCAGTATTTTTTTACAATGTTATTATGAAAAAAATTATACTTTCTAAATATAAAAAAATATTTTTGTAGATATAAACATGTCAAACAAGATTGTTTTTTTGCTAGCAGTTTATTAGCAGGCCCTTGCAAATATATATATATATATATATATATACATACTGTTGTTTTCAGGAGATTTGTAATGGTTTTTTTTTTTAAGAAAACATGAAAGTAAGTGAAAGAAAAAGAAAGTGATTAAGTGATAATTACCTGAAAAGCATTACACCATGTCCTTTTTGTCATTTTCACAAGACTTTTTTTCTGAAATAAAAGGACACGGTGTAATGGGTTTTTTTTTAAGTTAATTACTGCAGCATAAATTATTCTTTAACTTACTTTCTTATTTTCTTTAAGAAAAAAAAAACGTGAAAAAGTCCCTTCATGGGCTCCATACAAACTATATATTGTGATACATGTATCGTAGAAATGTCTTCAAGAATCACAATATGACATTTTTGCCATTTTTCTCCTACTAGTGGGTCCAAATGTTTCTAGCTGTAAGTTGGAGAAGCAGTTACTTTAGGTTCAGAGACTGCTCTTTTCCCCTGTGACTCTGTGGCTCTGGACTCTAGAGCTCCTTTCACTCTCATCAAAATCCAGAACAAGGAACTTAAAGCACAACACTCCAAAACCTGCACATTTACTCCATTAGCGAAGCTCTTATGGCGCATGCATTCTGCTTTGGATGTTCTACACTACGCCTCTGTCCAGTGCTAAAAAACACTTTAGCATTTTTACCATGTTTGATTACATTATAATATACAGTATATTGTGCACATGTATTACTTAATGCACTTCTTTTGCTGTTATAATAGTCCTCCTGTCTCCGAAACCAATTTTTTTGACAGAAGTGGTACACTGCTTTTCAGATCTTTGAGGACATCTAGATTTGTCGTAATATTTTTTTTAAAGAAATGTGTGTTTTTCTGTTGTTATAATCAGTTATTATTATAAATCTGGTGCTTCTGTATTTTAAAACGTCTAAACTGATAACAAACTGTTACAAATAACACAGCAGTCATCTACAGTCCCCTTCAAAATTATTGGCACCCTTCACACAAAGAAATGAGCAAAAATCATTGTATGTAAAATAAACATTAAAAGCATACCTAATTCGAATAAGAGAAAATATTTATCTTTGTTCTAGCAAAGAATCGTTTTCACTAGAACTACTTTAATTTTTTTTTATAATAATATTTTCTCTCTAAAAACAGGTCTATATGTTCCACAATTATCGACACCCCAAAGGAATATTTTAAATAAATGCAAACATTCTTTCCAAAAACTTGCTCTTAGTCCTCACACTGTAAAACAAAAGTTCACCTGCTGCCTTAAAAACGTGAGTAAACTCAACTTCCAGAAAGTCTTAACATTGGCTTGGGGATATATTCCTATTAGGGAAACCGGTTCTTTTTAATAAATAAATAAATAAATAAATAAATAAATAAATAAATAAAATCTTGTCTAAAAATAAAACTGCCTAAACATCCATTTTATCAGAATAATATCCAGGTTTCTCCAGTGTTTTACAGAACTGTGACAGAGAGGTATAGAAAAACTAAGAGCGGGAAGAAGGAGAAAGACAGACAAATGGAGATGGAATGAGTGTGAAAGAGGGAGCTCGAGAGTGAGATGGAGAAAGAGAGAGAAGTGAAGCAAACAGAGATGGAATTAGTGACAGCGATAGAAAGAGAAAGAGTAAGAAAGGGGAGATGGAGAGAGAAAAAAGTAAGACAAATAGAAATGGAATGAGTGAGAGGGTGATCTTGAGGGAGAGAAGGAGACCGAGAGAGTGATAAGGAGGGATGGATCATGTACAATGATACAAAATAGCATAACTGCTTGTCAATTACGTTAAAGCTTAAGGTGTACTCTATATGAACAAGTTCACCTAAATTTTTGACCTTGGAATGGTTTGAACGATACTTGGTTATGAATATGTTAAACATTACGTAAGCAGTAAACTCTTTCTACAAGCAACAAGAACAAGCATGTGTAATGTTTCTGCCTCTAATGGTTGCTCAACAGTGCAAAATGATACCGTTTTCCTCCAAGTAAACACTCGAAGTGTAAATAGACCTCTTGACCAACATTTGTCCTTGTGGTAGCTCAGTGGTTAAGCTGTAGGACTACTGATTGGAAGGTCATGAATTCAATCCTCAGCACCACCAAGCTGCTACTGCTGGGTCCTTGAGCAAGGCCCTTAACCCTCAACTGCTCAGCTGTATAAACAAAAAAAAGAGACAAATGCAAGTTGCTCTGGATAAGGGTGTCTGCCAAATGCCATAAATGTAACTCCATGTCATGTTTCTGTCACTACAAATTTTCAACATTTTGTACCCAGTTGCTCTGCAACAGCAACGCTGAACAGTGCAGATTAACATTAACACATTTCCTCTCAGCAAAGACTTCACACAGTAGTTTTTACTAACAATTAACTACCTGTTATAAAAACAAATCCAAACATTTATGCTTCTGACATTTTTCAGCAGTACTTGGGTTTCGTTTGGCATGGTCTGTAAGATCAGTTTTGAACAGTGTCAAGTAACTAAAGTGTCCTCCAAAGGCTTCAGATGTACCAGCATTCAAAGTGTCTTTCAGAACAAGTCTATATAGTTTTTCACCTCTGTTTTTCAACATTTGGTCCACACATTACTATCTCTGGGGAAGCAATGTTCAACACAAGAGTTTCCTCCAGCTCCCTCCCAGTTAATGCTTGAGATCAGTCTATAAACAATACCTCAGCAGTTTGTTTCTAAGTCCGGGTATCCTATCAGGTTTTATCTTCAAAATTAAGGCAGTAGACGGGACCCAATAGCATGGCAAAACCAGTGGGCGCATCTCTGAGGTCATGAAGAACAATTGTCTACTCTACCACCATGGTCACATTGACGATTTCAAGAGGAAAAGCTTCATGCAGGACACCTTCAAGTCCAATCAGAATTCCAACATGCATTCCCTACATGATAACATCCAGGGTTTCACCATGAACCTAAAACAAATGGACAGATTTAGACTTAATTTACACTGCACGTAATTCAAATAAATAACATGCTATACAGCTGGTCAAGATATGGACACTAAAGAGACTTTGGAAAGAGTTCAGATGGATCAGTGCCAATTTGGTGCAAAACTTATTACTCAGAAGTTGGAGCGCAAGAAGAAAAAAAAACATGTACGATATCAGCTCGCATAATTTGTATATTATTCAATAGGTGTATTGTTTTCACAGAATTCTGCCCTTTAAAAAATTTAGAAAGGCCAATCGTCCTCCTTGCAGACAATCTTGGCTCAGACAAACGCTGAACCTACAGTATTTCAACTGCTATGTCCATCCTTAAGCTGGCTGAACCCACTGCCTGCTTATTTTTTATCAAAGATCACAGTTGCTGAGTGGCAGGTTACAAGCACAGAGAGCAAAGATTAAACTAAAAAAAAAAAAACAACTGGAAGAGGCTTAAAATTGTGGCGGTGTAACCAATTACACCTGATATTTATCATGAATAATTATATTACTGCTGAAGTACAGTTCCAGTCAGATGCCCTTTCAGCAATCTGCATTGTCATCAACTCTTTAAAAATTAGCCATCACTAGTTATGTAAAACTTTTCGAACTTATAGTAGGATTTAAATTATGTACTAAGCTTTTCATGAAAAAGGTTCTGTGATATTGGCAAGAAAAATTGACATGGAAAATGTTTACTTCAGTTTAAAATGAATACCAGTGAATCCAGTATCATCACATATCTTAAGTGTAAACATATGTTATTACATCACATATCTTGATTATCTCAGAAGCATCCTCTGAAAAGAAGCACGGGAGACCAAAAAGGGCAGCTGTTCTTCTGTTCTGTCCTACATACAACTATAAACAAGAGTGAATGCAATGCTTAAACTAGAATCCTTATTTTAGTATACATTGATAAGTTCATTTTCATTCATACCTCCTTATGAAGTCAACCTCCTGCTTGATAAAACAACTGCTTTGTACAGCTCTAAGAGGCTTGGCACCAAGGCATGTAGTCCATCCAGGAATGACTGCAGAAGATCTGTGGTGACTATTCAACTTACCTCTGCACTTATCTGAAACAGACACATAACACAGCAGAGATGAGGGGTAATAAGAGAAGATAAAAAGAGGAGCAGAGAGTAGTGTGGTATTATGTATCGATGATGGCCATCTGTCCATGACTACAGAGACGAGTGGCTCGTCACCAATGATTTCCTTTCTTCGCTGAGAGAATGTTGCAGTCATCAGTTCATCCAGGAGCTGCAAGTCTGGATCACGCTTCTGCACCTCTAAAAGCATGGTCTGCTGATTCTCCTCTGATGTAACTGCACTGTGTCCTTCAGGTGGATCTGGCAAGGAGTGGATCTCTTCCTTCTTTGACTTCTTCATTGCCTTCCTGTTTGTCTGTCCCCTCTTTCTCTTATTTACAAGAACTTCAGGGCAGCCAGCTGCCATCAGCCTCTGATGGTAATTGCCCATCTTTAATTTCAAGCAGAATACCCAGCAATACCATCCTTTGGCAGGACCTGGCTCTCTAAGACAAGTGTGCTTTGCTACAAGAGCTGTGGCTACACTTTCATAATTTTCCTTACTTGGATAAGGAGTGATCTTGGATATCATACCAGCTAGTTTTCCAGTATTTCACTCTTAACGACCTTGGAGATGACCATCACTGTTCCATCCCTGGCATAGGCATCATTTGCTGCACTCAGCTGAAGTTCAACATCAGGGGAGAAATCAGGAATAACAAAAGGACCAGGCCATTCCACTGATGAAGCACTAGATGGAGAACTCAAGCTTGCAGTATCTAATGTTGAGTCAGAAACTGAATCAGAAAACGTGAACAAAACTTTCTCGATCAGTTGGTAGATCATTTACAGTGATAGACATTCAGCAACTCTACAGACAGGTCCAGCTATGATAAATGATTTAATTTCATTTTTTATTAATATGTTAATCATTTATTTATTAGTTATTTCTTATTATCATTAGTTAGTCTTTCATAATATTCTGTAGTCACACATTTATGTTGGCTAAGTCTAGCACATCTGCTTCTTGTTATTTAGCCTTGTGTGTGTGAGACGGCAGGAAGTCCCTGTAGGCCTGATTTAAGGCATAGAGAGATTCCTACTCCATCAGGATTGCATCTGTCAAATTACAGAGCTCATTTCCAAAGTCTGGATCTTCAAACTGTAGAATGAAGTTTCCTCGCAAGCCCAGATTTGTGCGCAAGTGCTTCACATAGCTCCTTGACTGACGCAGGAACACTCTCTAGGGTGACACAATAACTCTGAGAAGCATCTTGGAGGCCTCAACAGCTGCACCTGGGTGACACACACACACAAAGAAAGCTGAAAGCAGTAGAAGCAGCATAGACTAAGCCCATGAAATTGTATTATATGAGTAAAGCACTAGGTGTGATTGCACTAGGCAATGAGCATAAAATTGAGCAAGGGTGTGTTTACTATACCTTACTCTAACATGAATGTATTCGGAGTGCTGAGCAGCTTTCTGTCAACACGGTATGAGAGTCTTTTTTGGCTAGAGTCTTTTTTTGGCTAGCTGGTAACACCTTAGATGCTCCAAGAAGCCAGCTGTGAACAGTTCAATAATGAAAAATATGCAGCCATCCATTAAACAGATCTCGAGTACTCTCCCAAAATCTGGTAGTTCACTTGTGTGCCCAACTGAGAGCACCATTCCTTTGGAATATTTTGTCCCATTTAAATAAACAGTGGAGCTGAGTGAAACCAGACATTTAGACTTGTTCAATATAGCCACACTGAGAGTAGCATCTAAGATGCCTATAGATACAACAGATAGCCGCGCAGTGTCAGTTCTTGGTTTAAAAACATTAGGCATCTCCAAATAATATGCTAACATTAGCTGATGTATTGTGGCCAAAGTGTGTAGAATATTTTTGCAGATACCAGCATCATGAACCACCTTTTTAAAGAAAGAATGTCTAACCTCAAATCGTATTGTCCAGAATTCAATTAGGGGACCAATTTTTTGATTAGCATAGGATTAGCATAATGTTCCAGATAATGATGTTTAGGGCGCAAATTAGTACCAGGAAAAACTTCTAATAGCAGCTGTCGGTGGTTAGAGATTGTAGATTTTGTAGACCCTGTAGGTAGCACAGGGTTTCTTTTGTGAATGAGGGCCTTGATGACAACTCATCAATGTCCTTTAATTCAAGAATTGCATGCCACGTTTTTTCACACTCTGGAATCCGGTGGCCAACCAACAGTGGAAGAAATCTCAGAAATGCCTGGTTCTCATGTCCATCAGCACCTATAGCTAAATTTTTTTTGGAAAGTTTGTTTGTGTTGTCTGGTGTCTGTTAGTTTTGTCATAGAATTGAAAGTGGAATATTGTTATTCTATCATTAAAGTCATTCAATGTAAAATACTTCTTAGCAATCAAATGCAGAGTAACACAGGTACAATTCCTTCTAATGAAGATGTAGAATGTAGAAAATCAGGTGGAAATCCTTTTGCAGCATGAAAGTGAGCCAGTCTGTTTAGGGAACAGTCTTGCTTTACACCCTCAATACAAGACGCATCACTTTGCTTAAGCACATTAACAGCTTCATCAAACGATTCTGGTCGCAACGTAAAAAAAACCCCAGCATACTGCTAAATATCTATGTGATTTGCCAAACAAAATCTGCAAAACTTGTCAACGTTGAAAGACTTTTGGAATCCAGCAAGTGAGTGTGCACCCAAGTTGTCTGAAGATACATACAAAACTGTCCTTTTTACATTAGAGCCAAGACTCTGAACAAACATACCTTCTCTCTAGAGGAGCCCAAGATCCCTAATCAGAGCCTCTAAACACACCCAATATATACCACAAACTTTGTGCTTCTTTTTGAAGTACCTAATGGATTACAAAGTTCAAAATCATCAATATATAGTCCAAGAGCTATGCCTAAGTCTTCAGAGAGAATTTTGTCTTCTTTAAAGTATTCTCCATCTTGAAATAAACTGTAATGTCCTTCAGGTTGACTGGATCTCTCTAGTGTCTGAAGTATCTCATTTCTTTCCAACAGTTTACTTAGCAAATCTAAAATAGGAACATAAACAAAAGTATGCTTTTTTTCCTGTATATTTAACATACTCAACTGGTTTAATAATAGTAAAGTGTTTTCTACAAGATGACTGCCTTTTCTTTGCTCTGTGCCAAGAGCAGTTTGAGTGGGTTTGTAATTCTTCAGTCAGTGAAGCTATAACAGAGGCATCAACTATGCAATTATTGTCTATCAAAAATGTATCAATGATTGTCCTTATATTTTGATGATTAAATTCTCCAAAGTCAAATAACTCATCAATTATTTCCTCTACTGCTGAATTCGATACAAGAAAAAGTGTAAGAAATAGAGATCCCAATTGATGTTGAATGGCCTTTCCATTTTCCAGGCCAGATTCAGCCTCAGATACAAATTCAGATCCAAGTATATCTTCAGTGTCTGAAACAAAATCACAGGAAGCGTATGCTGTGCCAAAAGCTCTGCTCTGAAATTTTCTAAGGTGGAAGACTTATGATTGCGACTTCTATGAGCCGTAAAAGGCGACAGCACACTAGACTTGAAAAAGCAACCTGGAAAGGGACATTTAACAATTTCTCTGTTTCTCAAATGTCTTCTAGCAGTCAGTAGGCTCTGAGAATCTACACAAATCACAGGATCGTTTGGTTACAATCTTATAAGCTTCTTTTAAATGTTCTTTCAAATGATTTTTAAGCTCGGGTTTGAAATGTTTTCAAACAGTCTGTGAATACAGATGAGGCCTGAACACTTCTGATGATGCCCATGACACTCTTTGTAGTGCTGTAGTATTCTTCCTTGGCCATTAGTAGGGAATGCACAAAGCTTACATTTCCACTTCTTGAAGAAACCTGTCAAGAGAAAAAAACAAAAATGAATTGCATGTTCTCAAAATGTAGGTGAGTCAAATTTTCTTAAATCTATCTGGTCTTATTATATAGACAGTGAGAGTGAGTGATATTTTAAGTGTCTTTCCACTCAAAACTGCATTTAAGTTATTAACCATCTCTAGAAAGGGCAATGAAAAATCCAACTGCAACATTTTAAAATCAGGGATTAGATCTGAAATATTAGTGGACAAATAGGTAAGTCAGAAAGAAAATAAATGCCACGATTTTAATAATTGAGTCATTATCAAGAAAAAAAAGCCACACATTCCCTTGTTTGAGCTTCCAAATTAAGAGAATTTGCTGCATTGTTTTGTTCAATGATGATAAGAAATTTGAGGGTGTGACCTTGGGCTTTAGAAAACTAAGACTGAGATTGAGATATTTTCTGACTTTTTAAAGAACAATCTATTCAATTATCTCAATTATTATAAAAAAAACAAAAAGAATCGTTGCTTGCAGCCCCATCAGGAATAGTACTAGGAGTTGAAATAACATGATTGCCAAACACACTTTACAACATTTAATGCAGGGATGCAAACTGGTGAGGGCCCAAAAAGGGGACAACATTTTTCTTGCCTGAAAACTAAGAAAATAAGTAGTGCAAGAAACTGAGGCTGCTCCAGACAAAAGCATAACTATTTCCATTTTTATCTTCATCTTTACTGTCCACTTGTTTTTTTGTTTATTTGTTTGGCACCAGACAGAGAACGAGAGCGGCTTTGGTATAGAGAGAGAGAGATATAGGGGTTGTGATAGAGTGAGCTAGAGAATGAATACAGAAAACTTATAAACTTTTCAATATCCAAAACTTGTCATGACAATTGGAGTTAAAGAGAAGAAATAAGTCCACATAACTTAATGGGGCTATCATGTTTACCATACTCTGGGGTATAAATATGACTGGTTATTCCCGGGTCATATAAAAGATTCAAAATGAACGAATTGCTCATGAATGACCCATCACTAGCGCACACTCACAAGCAATAAACAGGTTTCAGCAGGAAGA
The DNA here is from genome assembly GCA_037577455.1 of Pangasius macronema. Taxonomy (NCBI): domain Eukaryota; kingdom Metazoa; phylum Chordata; class Actinopteri; order Siluriformes; family Pangasiidae; genus Pangasius; species Pangasius macronema. The sequence goes on along the minus strand of CM074953.1, from coordinate 21,768,702 downwards.
TTCCCCCTGCAACTGGACAGGGGGAAGATTTTGCTCCACATTTGCTCCACAACAAAGAAGGACTGCTGTCACAAACTGATATGGTCACACTGCAGGTGAACGTTGATGGACTGCCATTATTCAAAAGTTCTCCAAAACAACTTTGGCCAACTTTGGGTAAATTCCCTTTTGAAAGGGATCCATGTGTGATAGGTGTCTTTTGTGGAAACAGCAAACCACGTGATCCCAATCAATACCTGCATGACTTTATAGAGGAGGTTTCCACTCTGGAACAAGGCTTCACTGTAGCTGAGAAGATGTTTCATTTGTCGCTGGATTGCTTCATTTGTGATGCTCCAGCACGGGCATTCATACAACAAACAAAATGGCATGGAGGCTACAGTGGATGTGATCGTTGCATTCAGGAGGGATCCTATGTGGGGCAAAAAATGACTTCTCCTGAAATATTTGCTACCCGGAGAACAGATGAGTCAGATGATTTGTAGAATTGCTTGATGAAGATCGTCACAGAGGTCACTCCAACCTCAGCACATTAAGTTTGGGCACACAATTTGTGCTAGACTATATGCATGTTGTTTTCTTTGGTGTTACAAGGAAGATGCTCACATTTTGGACCAAAGGGGACCTAAAATACAGACTGGGCTCCCCTAAGATCGGTGCCATCTCAGAAAAACTTTTAGGGATGTCTCGATACATACCTTGAGAGTTTGCATGAAGGCCAAATTAGACCGATGAAAAGCTACCAAGTTTAGGCAGTTTCTTCTGTACACTGGTCCACTGGTACTGAAAAGAGTCCTCAACAACTCCACTTTATGTTAACTTCCTTACATTGTCTATCAGTCTCTATTTGATGCTTTCTCCTACCCTGTGTGTCCATTACTGCGATGCAAAGAACCTTGAACAGTTCAGGACCTTGTATGGGGTTGAGGAGGTGTACAGTGTTCACTGTCTGTGTCATCTGGCAGATGATGTGAGAGGGTTTGGTCCATTAGATTGTGTGTCTGCATTTCTTTTCGAAGACGTCCTGGGCCACCTTAAGAGAAAGGTCAGAAAGTCAGAACACATTCTCCAGCAAATAACAAATGTTAAGAGAGGCAGTCCACACAGAAGAAATCAAATTATCGCCCAGATAAACACAAACTTGGTAGACTGGTAAACTGCATGATGATTAGTGGCTTGGTTGAGAACATCTTGTATTACACCACCACAGAGGAAACTTTCGTTCTGCTGAGATGGTTTTTGGATCTGACCCCACGGTACACAGAACCAATAGTTTTTGCAATAGTTTTTTCCCTCAAGCCATCAGGCTTCTCAACACACACAACTGAACTGGAACTAAACTCACACACACGCACACACGCACACACACACATACACACACACACACACACACACACACACACACACACACACACACACACACACACACACACACAC